>AWOL01S0027167.1:0-21418 GCA_000715115.1 Nicotiana otophora | reverse complement strand
TACGACCTCGGCAGAAATCGTGCTTAATAATAATAATAATTACACGATACTTGGACAGTTTATTACAGCTTGTAAAGCTATTTGATAAATTGGAAATTTATTGAAATTGAATTGCAGCTTGTAAAGCTATTTGATAAATTAGAAATTTATTGAAATTGAATTACAGCTTGTAAAGCTATTTGATAAATTGGAATTTTTACTGAAATTGAAGGATTTAATTAATATATTGAGAAATATTGGAATTGAAGGAATTTAATTACTTTTGCTGGTTCAATAAAATTATTGTTAACTATGTGAATCACTTTGATATAAATATTTCTATTTTTATGATTATTTAATGTTATTGACCCATAGTGAGTGTCATAGTCGGCCATCTCGTCTCTACCTCTTCGAGATTAGGCTTGACACTTACTGGGTACACGTTATTTTCATACTCATACTGCACTTGCTGCACATTTTATTGTGCAGGTACATATATGTATAGCGGCCTTGTGGGCGCAGAGGTGTGGTTAATAATTGTGGGGACATAGGTGAGCTGCATTCTATATTACGATCCGCAGCTAACAGAGTCTCTTTTAGAGTTATTATATTTTTCTGTCTAATTTGTATTCTAGACAGATGCAGTATTTTATTTTAATTCCCTAGAAAATGCTCATGCACTTGTGACACCGGGTTTTGGGATGATTATGGGTTGCACTGTATTGAAAGTTTTTAAAGATATCAGTACGTATTTGGTAAATGTCATCTTCTGCTATTTAATTGAGGGGAACAACTATGACTTCAAAAATATTAAAATGAGAATTTATTTAGTATTTATTGTTGGCTTGTCTGATAGCGGTGTCCGGCTCCATCACGACCTATAGGTCAAATTGGGTCGTGACAAACCCGATCCTCCAATAAGGACTTTTAATAAGTCTGTTGTGGCGTGCAACCCGATCCTCCAATATGGACTTTTAATAAGTCTGTTGCGGCGTGCAACCCGATCCTCCAATATATTCATTTCAATCAATTCTGTTGCGACGTGCAATCCGCTCCTCCAATATATTCATTTACCAATTCTTATAGAAGATATTTCTCCAATAAATGCAAACATTAATATAAAATTATAAGACAACCAACATACAATAATTATGATTTAATTATGAAACAAACAATGACAAATAGCAAATTATTATAGAAATCAAGGAGAAAATTGGCAGTTTAATATTTAATATGCTAAATGTCAAATAACAATTAAGACACATAATTCAAATAGCATGTAACAATTAATGGACGAATTCAAGAAATAATATTTGACAAAGAATAGGAGAGAAGCAATTATTATAATAATTAATTCATGATTTAAAATGATTTATGATTTTTCAAGTAATTATGCAAACAATTAATTTGACGACGTATAGACACTTGTCACCTCTCCTATACGTCGTTCACATGCATTTCACATAACAAATAGTTTAAGGATTCTATTCCCTCAAGTCAAGGTTAACCACGACACTTACCTCGCTTTGCAAATTCCAATCAATTACTCGGCCACAGCTTTTCCTTTCAAATTTGTCTCCAAAAACTTCAAATCTATTCACAAATAATTCTATATACTCAATACGAATCATAGGAATTAATTCCATATAAATTTACTAATTTTCCGAATAAAAATCCAAAATTTATTTAAATATTCGATAGTGGGATCCACGTCTCAAATCTCGAAAAAACTTATGAAATCCGAACACTTATTCCGAGACGAGTCCAACCATACAAAAATTATCCAATTCCGATGTCAAATGGACCTTCAAATCTAAATTTCTCGTTTTCGAAAAGTTTTACAAAAATTCCAATTTCTTCCATCTAAATCCGAAATAAAGGAAGAATATTGACATGAATTCATGAAATATAATTACTTTTGGTTATAAAATACTTAGCCAATTCAAAGTCATGAAAAATCCCATGGGAATCACCAAAATCCGAGACTTAAAACTCAAAAATGAGTAAAAATGGCTAAGACCCGATTTTATGTAATCTGCCCAGCATTTTCGCATGTGCGGGCTATATTTTCTCACCTGCGGCCTCGCATTTGTGACAAAAAGCTCGCATTTTCAGAACAGGGCAGCTTGTCCAGTGGCCGCATCGGCGCCCAAAAATGTCGCACCTGCGACATCACAGAAGCGCACTAGTGACCGCATAAGCGGTCTTCTTCGCAGAAGCGGCTCGTCCATCGCGGATGCGGTTTCGCACTTGCGCTCATTTCTCCGCAGAAGCGGAGCTTGGCAGGACTGTCCAATGTCGTAGAAGCGACTGGTATTCCGTAGGAGCGACCACGCACCTGCANACTTTTGCACCACAGGTGTCGCTTCTGCGGAGCACACTGGCCAGCAGCCCCATCGCACCAGCGGCAGTGGTTTCTCCTCTGCGCATGCGCAGGTGCGCTTCTAGATCCCGGTCCTGCGAGCACACACCTAGATCGCCCAGGCCCGCTCCTGTGCCTTCTCCTCCGCTTCAGCGAGCACGCACCTGCGGTCCTAAATGCGCATGTGCGAAGTAACCAACAACCAGAAAATCCAGCAGCTCCAACAAAAACTATCTGAACCCCGTCAGAAACTCATCCGAGCCACTCGGGACCTCGTCCGAGTATTCCAACAAGTCCAAAAACATAATACGGATATACTCAGGGTTTCAATTCATGTCAAACAACATCAAAATTATAATTCACACCTCGATTCAAACTTTTAAGTTTTAATCTTTTCAATTTGTAAATCTCGTGCCAAAACATATTAAATGAATTTGGAATGACTTCAAATTTGGCACACAAGTCATAAATGACATAACGGAGCTATTCCAATTTCCAGAATCGGATTCCGGCTCCGATATCAAAGAGTCAACCCCGTGGTCAAACTTGAAAATCTTTAGCCTTTAAATTACTAGTTTCCGTTAAATGGTCATAACTTGCGCTAGGGACCTCCAAATTAAATTTCGGGCATACGCCCAAGTCCTGAATCATGATACGGAGCTAAAAACTTTTGAAAAATTTTACGGACTGCGCACGCAAGTCGGGGAATGATAATTAGTTCTTTTCAAGGTCTTAGAACACATAATTACTTATTAAATTTAAAGATGACATTTTGCGTCATCACATTCTCCACCTCTAAAACAAACGTTTATCTTCGAACGCAGTCAGAAAAAGTACCTCTGCTGGAGAAAAGGTGTGGATATTTACTCAGCATGTCCGACTCGGACTCCCAGGTAGATGCCTCTACCGGCTGACCTCTCCATTGCACTTGAACAGAAGGATAACTCTTAGACCTCAACTACCGGACCTGCCGGGCTAGAATAGTCACCGGCTCCTCCTCGTAAGTCAAATCTTTGTCCAATTGGACTGAACTGAAATCTAACACATGGGATGGATCACCATGATATTTTCAGAGTATAGACACATGGAACACCGGATGAACCGCTGATAAACTAGGTGGTAATGCAAGCATGTGGGCTACTTCACCCACCCTTTCAAGAATTGCAAAGGGTCCGATATACCTAGGGCTCAACTTGCCCTTCTTTCCGAACCTCATTACACCTTTCATAGGTGAAACCCGGAGCAATATTCTTTCTCCAACCATGAATGCAATATCATGAACTTTACGATCGTCATAACTCTTTTTCCTAGACTGAGCTGTGTGAAGTCGATCCTGAATAATCTTGACCTTATCCAAGGCATCCTGTACCAAATCGGTACCCAACAACCAAGCCTCTACCGGTTCAAACCAGCCAACTGGAAAACGGCATCGCCTTCCGTATAATGCCTCATATGGAGCCATCTGAATGCTCGATTGGTAGCTATTATTATAAGCAAACTCCACAAGTGGCAAGAACTGAACCCAAGAACCTCCAAAGTCTATAACATAAGCGCGAAGCATATCTTCCAATATCTGAGTAGTGCGCTGTGACTGTCTAATGTACTCAACTCAACCCGCGTGCCCAATTTACCTCCAGAAGTGTGAGGTAAATTATGTACCTCGATCTGAAATAATAGACACGGGCACTCCATGTAGACGGACAATCTCACGAATGTAAATTTCAGCTAACCTCGCTGAAGAATAGGTAACTGCCACTGGAATGAAATGTGCTGACTTGGTCAACCTGTCCACAATGACCCAAACTGCGTCAAATTTTCTTTGAGTCCGTGGGAGTCCAACAACAAAATCCACAGTGATATGCTCCCACTTCCACTCAGGAATTTCTAACTTCTGAATCAAACCACTCGGTCTCTGATGCTCGTACTTAACTTGCTAACAATTCAGACACCGAGCTACATATGCAACTATATCCTTTTTCATTCACCTCCACCAATAATGTTGCCGCAAATCTTGATACATTTTGGCGGTACTTGGGTGAATACCTAGAACTGTGTGCCTCTTCAAGAATTAATTCACGAATCTCGTCAACATTAGGCACACAAATACGACCCTGCATTCGCAGAACTCCATCTTCCCCCACAACAACCTGTTTGGCATCACCGAGTCGCACCGTGTCCTTAAGGACCAGTAAATGTGGATCATCATACTGCCTGTCTCTGATGCGCTCATATAAAAGAAGACCGAGTGACTGTGCAAGCTAGAACCCGACTGGGTTATGAAACATCTAACATCACGAACTGATTAGCCAATGTCTGAACATCTGCAACTAATGGCCTCTCACCAATCGGAATATACGCAAGACTGCCCATACTCATAGCCATTCTACTCAAAGCATCGGCCACCACATTGGCCTTTCCTGGGTGATACAAATGGTGATATCATAGTCTTTCAACAACTCCAACCATCTTATCTTCCTCAAAGTGAGATCTTTTTGTTTGAACAGATACTGAAGGCTACGATGATCAGTAAATACCTCACACGAGACACCGTAGAGGTAATGCCTCCAAATCTTCAGCGCATGAACAATGGTTGCCAGTTCTAAGTCATGAACAGGATAATTCTTCTCATGAACTTTCAATTGCCGCGACGCATATGCAATCACCCTGCCATCTTGCATTAATACTGCACCAAGCCCAATGTGAGATGCGTCACAATATACCGTATATGATCCTGGACCTGTGGATAATACCATCACTGGTGTCGTAGTCAAAGCAGTCTTGAGCTTCTGAAAGCTCAACTCACACTCGTCTGACCATCTGAATGGGACATCTTTCTGGGTTAGTCTGGACAATGTTCTTGCTATAGATGAAAACCCTTCCACGAACCGACGATAATAACCTGCCAAACCTAGGAAACTCCGGATCTTTGTAACTGAAGTAGGTCTAGGCCAATTTTGAACAGCCTCTATCTTCTTAGGATCCATTTTTATGCTTTCTGCCGATATACCATGCCCAAAAAAGGCAACTGAGTTTAACCAAAATTCACATTTTGAAAATTTGACATATAACTAATTATTCTTCAAAGTCTGAAGCAAACTCCGAAGATGTTGCTCATGTTCCTCTCGACTGCTGGAGTAAATCAAGATATCATCAATAAATTCAACTACAAAAGAATCCAAATAGGGATTGAACACCCGGTTCATCAAATCCATAAATGCTGCTGGAGCATTTGTCAACCCAAATGACATCACTAGGAATTCGTAATGCACATACCGAGTCCAAAAAGCTATTTTAGGGACATCAGATATCCTAATCTTCAACTGATGGTAACCAGACCTCAAATCGATCTTCGAAAATACCTTGGCACCTTGAAGCTGATCGAATAAGTCATCAATTCTTGGCAACGGATATTTGTTTTTGATAGTGTCCTTATTCAACTGCCGATAATCTATACACATTCGCATTGAACCATCTTTCTTCTTTACAAATACTACTAGTGCACCCCAGGGTGAGACACTGGGTCTAATGAATCCCTGATCAACCAAGTCTTGTAACTTCTCTTTCAATTCTTTCAACTCCGGCGGGGCCATACAGTACGGTGGAATAGAAATGGGCTGAGTGCCCGGAGCCAAATAAATACAGAAGTCAATATCTATGTCGGGTGGCATCCCCGACAAATTTGCAGGAAATACTTCTGGAAATTCACGAACAACTGGTACTGAATCCATAGAAGGAACATCCGCACTGGGATCGCGAATATAAGCCAAATAGGCTAGACACCCTTTCTCGACCATACGCCGAGCTTTCATATAAGAAATAACCCTGCTGGCATAATGACCAGGAGTTCCTTTCCACACTAACTGAGGTAACCCCGACATGGTTAGGGTTACTTCCTTAGCATGACAATCCAATATAACATGATAAGGTGACAACCAATCCACACCCAAGATGACATCAAAATCTACCATATCAAGAAGTAGAAGATCCACACTAGTCTCAAGACTACCAATAGTAACCACACACGAACGATAGACATGATCTACAACAACAGAGCCTCCCATCGGTGCAGATACACACATAGAAGCACTCAGAGAATCACAAAGAACAACCAAATTTGAAGCAAAATAGAAGGACACATAGGAATAAGTAGATATTGGATCAAATAGAACTAAATCATCTCTATGGCAAACTGGAATAATACATGTGATTACAACATCAGATGACTCGGCCTCAGGCCTAGCTGAAAAAGCATAAAATCGGGGTTGAGCCACACCACTCTAATCTGTGTCTTTAGGACAGCCTCTAACTGACTAGCCTCCACCTCTAACGGTCTGACCTCCACCCCTAATGGCCTGACCTCCACCTCTAATGGCCTGACCTCCACCTCTAGATACCTGACCCCTACCTCTAGCTGGCTGAGCAGACGGTGAAGAAACCGGTGCCGGTATGATGGCACGAGAATCCTGCCGAGATATGTTACTCGCCAACCTAGGGCAATACCTCCTGATGTGACCAATGTTCCCATACTCATAACACCCATCCCGATGATGTGGCTGCTGAAGCTGACCCAGATGGGCCGGATAACCATTGTAGTAACTCTAGAGTGGTGGTGCACTGATAGGAGCTGAATGTGCACTAAATGCTGGCTGCCTAGAGTAATGCATAATAGGACCATAACTCCCTGAAGCACCGGGAGATGCATGAAGTGCTGAATGAAACGGTCTGGGAGGATAACCCCTACCAAAATTACCCCTGCCTCCAAACGAGGCACCACCGAAACCACCGAACTGACGAGGCCTCTTATCAGACCTCTGCCCTCTCTCTTGTGCAAGAACCATCTCGATCCTCCTTGCGACATTAGCAGTCGCCTGAAAAGAAATCTCACTTCCAGTCTCCTTGGCCATCAGAAGCCTGATAGGGTGAGTGAGTCCCTCAATAAACCTCCTCACTCTCTCTCCCTCAATAGGTAGTTAAAGGAGAGTATGACGGGCCAAATCCACAAAACGGGATTCTACTAAGTAACAGTCATACTGCCCTACTGTAGACGCTCAAATTGCTTGCGAAATTCCTCTCTCAATGTGATAGGAAGGAAATTCTCCAAGAATAGCTGAGAGAATTTCTCCCATGTAAGTGCAGGCGATCCAACTGGTCTGGTCAATGTATAATCTCTCCACCACCTCTTGGCGGAACCTGTCATCTGAAATACAGCGAAATCAACCCCATTGGTCTCAACTATACCCATGTTTCATAACACCTCGTGGCAACGTTCAAGATAATCCTGTGGGTCCTCAGGAGGTGTACCACTAAAGTGAACTGGAAAGAGCTTAGTAAACTTATCCAGTCTCAATAATGCCTCAAAAGACATGGCGGGCCTATCACCGGTCTGTGCTATAACAACTAACTGAACTACCCCAACTGGCGGGCTTACTGGAGCCTGAGTCTGGGGAGCCATCTGCTCCGGAGCGGGAGTAGTGGGATTTTGTGCTCCTCCCCCAACCTGTGAGACACCTGGTGCCACTGGAAATGTACCATTCTAGGCCACGCCCTTCATAAGACTCACCAAATGGACTAAAGCATCCTGAAGCTCTGGAGTAGCTATGAATCCTTCCGTGACCTGAACTGGTCCAGCTGGTACATTCTGAACTGGAACCTCCTCCTGAAGCTATACCTAAGGTTCTACAACAGGTGCAGCTGCTCGAGCTCTGGACTGAGCTCTACCTTGGCATCTGCCTCGGCCTCTAGCACGACCTCGGCCTCGACCTCTACCCCTGGCCATATTTGCCACCGGGGGTTCTGGTCCCTGTCCTTCGGTAGAGGTATTACATGTCCTCACCATCTGCGATAGAATAAGAGTAGAATGTTTCAATCTTCGATGATAGAATAAAATCGCATAACCGAATAAGAAAGAAGTGATATTGTTCCTAAACTTCATAGCCTCTGAGAGATAAGTACAGACGTCGCCGTACCGATCCTTCAGACTCTACTAAGCTTGCTCGTGACTCGTGAGACCTATGTAACCTAGTGCTCTGATACAAACTGTCATGACCTGAAATTCTCACCTTTGGACCATGATGGCGCCTAACATTTCACTTGCTAGGCAAGCCAACGTTAGAATAATATTAACCATTTCTAAAAAAAATTTAAATTTATTAATAACAAAGAAATAAATACGGAAGTAAGGTCTGAAATATAGTAAATAATCCATAAAAATAACGGTGTCTAAATACCATCCCAGAATTGGTGTCACAAGTGCACGAGTTTTTAGAATTATACAAATAAGGGCCTGAATAAAATAAAGTTGTTTGGAAATAAACACACAACTAAAGTAAAATAGACGGGAACTTCAGAACTGCGGATGTCGTGCAGTTATACCTCAAGTCTCCTCTGGATAGCTGAAATCCGAGCAAGTCTATGGTACGCCACTGGGACCAACTCCGAAATCTGCACAAGAAGTGCAGAGTGTAGTATCAGTACAACCGACCCCATGTACGGGTAAGTGCTGAGCCTAACCTCGACGAAGTAGTGACGAGGCTAAGGTGGGTCACTTACATTAACTTGTACGCAATATTAGTAACAACAACAAATAATAAAAATAAATCGGGTAACTCATTTATAATAATTGAAGTCAACTCAGCAGTCATAACCAATTATCATTTCCATAATTTCCGTTGCGGCGTGCAACCCGCTCTCACAATATATTTATATTCCATTCTGTTGCGGCGTGCAATCCGCTCGTCCAATATATTCATTTTAATCAAGTTTGTTGCGGCGTGCAACCCTATCCCCCAATATATATGTATATCGACTTTTAAATAAGTTTGTTGCGGTGTGCAACTCGATCCTCCATTATGGACTTTTAATAAGTTTGTTGCGGTGTGCAACCCGATCCTCCAATATATCCATTTCAATCAATTTTGTTGCGGCGTGCAACCGGCTCCTCCAATATATTCATTTATCAATTCTTATAGAAGAAATTTCCTCAATAAATGCAATAATTAAAATAAAATTATAAGACAACCAGCATACAATAATTATGATTTAATTATGAAACAAGTAAAGACAAATAGCAAATTATTATGGAAATTAGGGAGAAAATAGATAGTTTAATATTTAATATGCTAAATGTCAAATAACAATTAAGACACATAATTCAAATAGCATGTAACAATTAATGCACGAATTCAAGAATTAATATTTGATAAAGAATAGGAGAGAAATAATTATTATAATAATTAATTCCTGATTTTTCAAGTAATTATGAAAACAATTAATTTGACGACGTATAGACACTTGTCACCTCACCTATACGTCGTTCACATGCATTTCATATAACAAAGAGTTTAAGGATTCTATTCCCCCAAGTCAAGGTTAACCACGACACTTATCTCACTTTGCGAATTCCAATCAATTACTCGACCACAACTTTTCCTTTTAAATTTGTCTCCAAAAGCTTCAAATCTATTCACAAATAATTCGATATACTCAATACGAATCATAGGAATTAATTCCATATGAATTTATTAATTTTTTCGGATAAAAATCCGAAATTCATTTAAATATTCGATAGTGGGACCCACGTCTCAAATCTCGAAAAAACTTACGAAATTCGAACACCCATTCCGAGACGAGTCCAACCATAAAAATATTATCCAATTCCGATGTCAAGTGGGCCTTCAAATCTAAATTTCTCGTTTTTGGAAAGTTTTACAAAAATTCCAATTACTTCCATCTAAATCCGAAATAAAGGATGAATATAGACATGGATTCATGAAATATAATCATTTTTGGTTATAGAACACTTACCAATTCAAAGTCGTGAAAAACCCCTTCAGAATCGCCAAAATCCGAGACTTAAAACTGAAAAATGAGTAAAAATGGCTAAGACCCGATTTTATGTATTCTGCCCAGCATTTTCGCATGTGCGGGCTATATTTTTGCACTGCGGCCTCGCATTTGCGAGACAAAGCTCGCATTTGTGGAATAGGGCAGCTTGTCCAGTGGCCGCATGTCACGACCCGAAATGTCCCACCGACGGGACCGTGATGGCGCCTAACATTTTACTTGCTAGGCAAGCCAACGTTAGAAAATCGTTAAACCAATTCTTTATTTCCATTCAGTAAATAACAGTAATTAACTAATATAAAATATTATAAGTGCAGAATATCATAAATTCGGTATTATTTACTACCACCCAGATTTGGAGTCACAATTCACGAGCATTCTAGAATTTACTACAAGTAATAGTTTGAAAGAAATACAACTATTTGAATGAAAGAAAATAGTAGGACACAAAAGATAGACGGGGATTTCAAGGTCTGTGAACGCCGACAGATCTACCATGAGTCTCCGGACAGCGGACCAGTAACAAATCTCGATCAACCTGAGCCGGTATCAACATTTGCACAAAAAGTGCAGAGTGCAGCATCAGTACAACCGACCCCATGTACTGGTAAGTGTCGAGCCTAACCTCGGCGAAGTAGTGGCGAGACTACGACAAGACTCCCACATATAACTTGAACAGTATAATCATGCTAGTGGCAACAACAGTGAGTAAAGCAATAACGCAGAAATAATGGGAAGGGGACATACAGTGGGGGAATATAACATAAAGAGTGAGAATAATGAAAAGATAAAATTAAACAGAAAATCCGTAAACGAATTGAGCAATTAAAACAGCAAAGGAAAACTGCACGGCATCACCCTTCGTACTTTTACTCTCAATCTCACCAAATAAATAAATAGAACAGCACGACATCACCCTTCATGCTTTTACACTCCTCCTCACCCAAATAAATAAATAGAATGGCACGGCATCACCCTTCGTGCTTTACACTCTTCCTCACAATATAAATAATGCATGCACGGCATCACCCTTCGTGCTTTATACTCCTCCTCACAAATCACAGAATCAATAACAACGGAAAGATAAGATTATCACAAAGAAACCAGTATTTTTCCCATAATCAATAGCACAATGTAATCTCAACCTCGAATCAATATTCAAAAGTTACCAAATCTCAGTGAAACCAAATATGAGTCACCCAACATTTCAAATAACCCGCTAAGCATGGATAATAGAATTTAAGGCTACAAAATAGACAAGAATAGAATTCACTCGCATGCTATGACTCGACAATGACGCATAGATGCTCGTAACCTCACCTATACATCGCATTTAAAAACCAATCACATAGCAAATGAACACATAATACCTATTCCCTCAAGCCAAAGTTAGACACGGCACTTACCTCGCTACGAAAGCCACTTAATTCTCAATCACAGTTTTTTCTTTGGAATTCACCTCTAAACCACTTGTATCTATTCAAAAATGACTCAATAATATCAAATATTGCTAAAGGAATCAATTATATTTCATAAAGTAAATTTTCCAAATTTTCATCCAAAAAGTCGAAAAAATAAAAATCGACCCCGGGCCCGCTTGGTCAAAACCCAAGGTTCGAACCAAAATTCTTTTACCCATTCACTCCCGAGCCCGAATATGTAATTAGTTTTGGAATCCAACCTCAAATCGAGGTCTAAATCCCCAAATTCCCGAAATCCCTAGTTTCTACCCTAACCCCTAATCTACCATGAAGACTCTAGATTTTAGGTTGAATTCTAGTAATATGAAGTAAAAGATTGAAAGAAACGAGTTAGGGAACACTTACCTATAATTTGGGGAAGAAAATGTCTTTGCAAAATCGCACTAGGCCTCATATCCTTTTGAAAACGAGAAGAAAAATGGCTAGAGTCCGAATTAAATGAACTCACTGCCCAGCGACCTTCGCACCTGCGCATCCGCATGTGCGGACAGGATGTGCGCTTCTGCAGAAAAGGACTGGGCCAACTGAGGCCGCATCTGCGGACAGGGTTCCTCTTTTGTGGTCCCGCCCCTGCGGAGAAAAGTCCGCATCTGCGGAAAAATGTTGTCCAGGTCTGGGTCGCACCTGCAGGGCTATCGCTCGCACCTGCGACCAAAGGCTCGCACGTGCGGGCACACCAGATTTGGTGCACCAGGAGCCTTGTTGAGGTTTGAACTCAACTCGCGCATCCCCCGAATGGCACCCGAGCCCTCGGGGCTCCAAACCAAACATGCACGCAAGTATAAAAACATCATACGGACTTACTCACGCGATCAAATCGCTAAAATAACACCTAGAACTACGAATTTAGCACCAAATCAAATGAAATTCTCAAGAATATTTTAAAATTTCTATCTTCTCAACTAGACGTCCGAATCACGTCAAATCAACTCTGTTTCTCACCAAAATTCACAAGCATGTCTTAAATATCATAATGAACCTGTAGCGGGCTCCGGAACCAAAATACGGACCCGATACTAACAATGCAAAATATCAATCAATTCTTAAAAAACAAATAATTTCTAAACTTTTAATTTTCATTAAAAATTCATAACTCAAGCTAGGGACCTCCAAATTAGATTCCGGGAATACGCCCAGGTCCCATAATGCGATACAAACCTAGGGACTGTCAAATCATGGATCTGGGCCCGCTTACCAAAAATATTAATCGAAATCAATTAAAATCAACTTTTAAGGCAAACATTCTTATTTTCATTAGTTTTCAACATAAAGGCTTTCCGAAAACCTGCCCGGACTGCGCGCGCAAATTGAGGAGGGTAAAAATGAGATTTCTAAGGCTTAAGAGCACAGATTCGAGTTCTAAAATATAAGATGACCTTTTGGGTCATCACACCGCATTTGCGCCCAAAATTGTCGCACCTGCGACATCGCAGAAGCGCACTAGTGACCGCAGAAGCGGCTCGTCCATCGCGGATGCGGTTTTGCACCTGCGCTCATTTCTCCGCAGAAGCGGAGCTCAGCAGGGCTGTCCAATGTCACAGAAGTGACTGGTATTCCGCAGGAGCGACCACGCACCTGCGCACAAAATGTCGCAGGTGCGACACACCAGAATCAGCACTGGGCAGCAGGTTCCAATTGCTCTATGGCTCATCTGAAACTCATTCGAGCCACTCGGGACCTCGTCCGAATATTCCAACAAGTCCAGAAACAAAATACGAACTTACTCGAGGTTTCAATTCACGTCAAACAACATCAAAATTACAATTCACACCTCGATTCGAACTTTTAAGTTTTAAACTTTTTAATTTGCAAATCTCGTGCCAAAACATATTAAATGAATTTAAAATGGCTTCAAATTTGGAACACAAGTAATAAATGACACAACGGAGCTATTCAAATTTTCAGAATTGGATTCCGGCTCCGATATCAAAAATTCAACCGCGTGGTCAAACTTGAAAATCTTTAGCCTTTAAATTACTAGTTTCTGTTAAATGGTCATAACTTGAGCTAGGGACCTCTAAATTAAATTTAAGGCATACGCTCAAGTCCCGAATCACGATACGGAGCTACCAGAACTGTCAAAATACTGATCCGGGTCCGTTTGCTCAAAATGTTGACCAAAGTCAACTCAGTTGAGTTTTAAGGCTCTATTTTATATTTTAATCCATTTTCACATAAACACTTTTCGGAAAATTTTACGGACTACGCACGCAAGTCGAGGAATGATAATTAGTATTTTTGAAGTCTTAGAACACATAATTACTTATTAAATTTAAAGATGATATTTTGGGTCATCACATTGTACCTGTGTTTATTATTCGTTTGAGCAATATTTATGGTGTTCCTGTTGCCTTGCTGATTAAATCACTAGTTGATTTGTGTTGCTATCAGTGCTATTTGTTTTCAATTAATTTTGTATGCTATATTGTACAGGTTATTTGACTAGTGAGTGTCTTGACTGTACCTCGATACGGACCTACCGGGACCGTCAAAGCACGGATTTGGGCCGTTTACCAAAACTATTGACCGAAGTCAACTAAAATCAACTTTTAAGGTAAAAATTCTTATTTGCATTAGTTTTCAACATAAATGCTTCCTGGAAACCTGCCCGGGCTGAGCACGCAAATCGAGAAGGGTAAAAATGAGATTTTTAAGGCTTAAGAGCGCAGATTCGAGTTCTAAAACATAAGATGACCTTTTGGGTCATCACATTCTCCACCTCTAAAACTACCGTTCGTCCTCGAACGTACATACAAAAGTACCTAGGCTGGTGAAAAGGTGGGGATATCTACTCCGCATAATGGACTCGGACTCCCAAGTAGCTGCCTCAATAGGCTGACCTCTCCACTACACTCGAACTGAAGTGTAACTCTTTGATCTCAACTGGTGAACTTGCCGGGCTAGAATTGCCACCGGCTCCTCCTCGTAAGTCAAATCTTTGTCCAACTGGACAGAGCTGATATCTAACACATGGGACGGATCGCCGTGATACTTTCGAAGCATGGACACATGGAATACAGGATGAACAACTGCTAAACTAGGTGGTAACGCAAACCTGTAAGCCACATCTCCCAATCTCTCCAGAATCTCAAAAGGTCTGATATACCTAGGGCTCAACTTGCCCTTCTTTCCAAAGCTCATTACACCCTTCATGGGTGATACCCGAAGTAACACTCTCTCTCCAACCATGAATGCAACATCACAAACTCTACGGTCGGCATAACTCTTCTGCCTGGACTGAGCTGTGCGAAGTCGATCCTGAATAATCTTGACCTTATCCAACGCCTCCTGAATTAAATCTGTACCCAATAACCGAGCCTCTCCCGGCTCGACTGGTAACTATTGTTGTACATGAACTCTGCAAGATACAAGAACTGATACCACGATCCTCCAAAGTCTATAACACAAGAGCGGAGCATATCGTCCAAGATCTGAATAGTACGCTCGGACTGCCCGTCCGTCTGAGGATGGAATGATGTGCTCAACTCAACCCGCGTACCCAACTCACGTTGTACTACCCTCCAAAAGTATTAGGTAAACTGCATACCTCGATCAGAAATGATAGACACGGGCACACCGTGAAGACGGATGCTTTCCCTAATATAAATCTCTGCTAACCGTTCCGAGGAATAGGTAACTGCCATAGGAATAAAGTGCGCTGACTTAGTCAGCCTGTCCACAATAACCCAAACTGCATCAAACTTCCTCTAAGTCTGTGGGAGTCCAACAACAAAATCCATAGTGATACGCTCCCACTTCCACTCAGGAATATCTAACCTCTGAAGTAAACCACCAGGTCTCTAATGCTCACACTTTACCTGCTGGCAATTTAGGCACCAAGCTACATAGGCAACTATGTCCTTCTTGATTCGCCTCCACCACTAATGTTGCCTCAAGTCCCGATACATCTTGGCAGCGCCCGGATGAATAGAATACTCGGAACTGTGGGACTCCTCAAGGATCAATTCACGAAGTCCATCCATATTAGGCACACAAATACGACCCTGCATCCTCAAAACTCTGTCATCTCCAATAGTAACCTGCTTGGCACCCCCGTGCCGCACTGTGCCTCTAATGACAAGTAAATAAGGATCGTCATCCTGCCGATCTCTGCTCAAACAAAGAAGACCGAGCAACTGTACAAGCTAGAACACGGCTGGGCTCAGAAACATCTAACCTCAAGAACTGGTTGGCCAAGGCCTGAACATCCAATGCAAGCGGTCTCATGCACGGCTACCCATACTGACTGTCTTCCTACTCAAAGCGTCGTCCACCATGTTGGCCTTCCCGGGATGATATAATATGGTGATATCATAGTCTTTCAATAGCTCCAGCCACCTCCTCTGCCTCAAATTGAGTTCCTTCTGCTTGAACAAATACTACAAGCTCCGATGATCAGTGAATACCTCAAATGGCACACCGTAAAGATAGTGCCTCCAAATCTTCTGCGCGTGAATAATGGCTGTCAGCTCTAGATCATCAACATGGTAATTCTTCTCGTGAATCTTCAGTTGCCGTGAAGCATAAGCAATAACCTTGCCACCCTGCATCAATACTGCACCCAGACCAATACGGGAGGTGTCACAGATCCTGAACCTGTGGGTAACACCAATACTGGTGTCGTAGTTAAAGCTGTCTTGAGCTTCTGAAGGCTCGCTTCACACTCGTCTGACAACCTGAACGGGGCACCCTTCTGGGTCAATCTGGTCAACGGGCCTGCTATGGATGAAAACCCCTCCACAAATCGACGGTAATAGCCCGCAAAACCCGGGAAACTATGGATCTCTGCAGCTGATGTGGGTCTACGCTAGTTCTGGACTGCCTCAATCTTCTTAGGATCCACCTGAATACCCTCTGTTAATACAACGTGACCCAAGAAAGTAACTGAACTCAACCAAAACTCGCATTTTGAGAACTTAGCATATAACCGGCTGTCTTTCAGAGTCTGAAGAATGATCCGAAGGTGCTGCTCATGCTCCTCTCGACTGTGGTAGTACATCAAGATATCATCAATAAAGATAACCACAAAGGAATCCACGAAGGTTTGAATACACGGTTCATCAAGTCCATGAATGTTGCTGGGGCATTTGTCAGCCCAAATGACATCACTAGAAACTTATAATGCCCATACCGAGTCCGAAAAGTTGTCTTAGGAACATCGGATGCCCTAATTCTCAACTGATGGTAGCCAGATCTCAAATCAAGCTTTGAAAACAACTTGGCATCCTGAAGCTGATCAAATAAATCATCAATCCTCTGCAATGGATATTTGTTCTTGATGGTGGCTTTGTTCAACTGCCGATAATCTATACACATCCTCATTGATCCATCTTTCTTCTTCACAAACAACACAGGTGCACCCCAAGGCGAGACACTAGGTCTAATAAAGCCCGAAGCCCTTATCAAGCAAATCTTGTAACTGCTCCTTGAATTATTTCAACTCTGGTGAGGCCATGCGATATGGTGTAATGGAAATAGGCTGATTGCCCGGAGCCAAATCAATGCAGAAATCAATATCCCTGTCGGGTGGCATCCCCGGTAGGTCTGCAGGAAACACCTCTGGAAACTAACGAACAACCGGCACCGAATCTATGGAAGAAATCGCCGCACTAGAATCGCGGACATAAGCCAAATAAGCTAGACACCCCTTCTCGACCATATGTCGAGCCTTCACATAAGAGATAACTCTGCTGGCAGAATAGCCAAGATTCCCTCTCCACTCTAATCGAGGCAACCTCTGCAAGGCTAAGGTCACTGTCTTGGCGTGACAATATAATATAGCATGATAAGGTGACAGCCAATCCATACCCAGTATGACATTAAAATCATCCATGTCGAGAAGTAGGAGATATACACGAGTCTCAAGACTCCCAATGGTGACCACACACGAACGATAAACACAATCTACAACAATAGCATCTCCCACTGGTGTGGACACATACACAGGAGTACTCAAAGAATCACGTAGCACAACCAAATAGGAAGCAAAATAAGATGACACATAGGAGTAAGTAGATCCCGGATCAAACAGAACTGAAGCATCTCTACTGCTAACTGAAACAGTACCTGATAACAGCGTCAAATGACTAATCCTCAAGCCTGGCTGGGAAAGCAAAGCACCGGGGCTGGGGCCCACCACCCTGAACTATGTCCCTGGATGGCCTCTAACTAGCTGGTCTCTACTTCTAATGGACAGACCTCCACCTCTAACAGTCTTGCCTCTACCTCTGGCTGCCTGGACCTTGCCTCTCGATGGCTAAGCAGGTGGTGCAGCAACTGGTGCCGGAACTATGGCACGAGAACTCTGATGTTATGAGTTTCCCGTTGCCCGAGGCAAAATCTAGCAATGTGCCTCGGATCACCACAAGTATAACATAACTTCGGCTACTGTGACTGCTGGACCTGAAACTGACCATGTCGACCTGAATAACCACCCTGATAACTCTGGAGTGGAGGTGCACTAATAGCTGCTGGTGGTCCATTGTAGACTAGCTGGTCGGAATAATGCGTCTGAGGGCCATGACCACCTGAGGCACTGTGGGATGTCTGGAGCGCTGAATGAAACAGCCTAGGAGGATGGACTCTACCAAAAGTACTCCTACCTCTAGATGAGGCACCACTGAACTCACCGAAATGACGAGGTCTCTTGTCAGACCCCTGACATCCCTGAGAAAGAACCAGTTCGACTCATCTCGCGACATTAGCAGCCGCCTGAAAGGAAATATCACTCCCAGTCTCCTTAGCCATCTGCAATCTGATAGGCTGAGCAAGTCTATCAATGAACCTCCTCACCCTCTCTCTCTCGGTGGGAAGCAGAAGAACAGCATGACGGGCCAAATTCACAAAACGGGTCTCATACTGAGTAACAGTCATACTACCCTGTTGGAGATGCTTAAGATGCTGATCATGCTCCTCTCGACTGTGGTAGTAGATCAAGATATCATCAATAAAGACAACCACAAAGGAATCCAGGAAGACCCCAACTGCAGTTTGACATGGTAGTAGTTATGTGAGTCGCCCTGTTCATTCAGCGCGTTTAGCCGCCTGTGGAGTTCTAGCCCCTGCTAGGCCCCAGGAGCCTTATTATACACCGCTAGTATCTAGTGTGCCTCCTGCTCGGGGTGCTTTTAGCGGCCAGTCCAACAGACCTGGCCCGAGTCAGTCATGGCAACCACGCCCTCTGAGGGGTTGTTTTGAGTGTGGCAACACTCGCAATATGATGAGGGATTGCCCTAGACTTAGGAGGGGTGCACCTTCGTAGACTTCTCAGCCACCACGTGTTCCACCAGGTCCTCAGGCTATGATTCCAGCACCAGCTACCGCCCCACCTACTCAACCAGCTCGAGGTGGAGGTCGGGGAGGTCGAGTTCGCCCTAGAGGAAGAGGCCAGGCCAGACATTATGCTCTTCCTGCTCGTATAGAGTTAATTGCTTCTGACTCTGTCATTATAAGTATTGTTCCAGTTTGTCATAGAGACGCGTTAGTTTTATTTGATCCAGGCTCCACTTATTCCTATGTGTCCTCTTATTTTTCCCCGTATTTAGGCGTATCTCGGGATTCCTTGAGTTCCCTTGTTTATGTGTCAACTCTTGTGGGAGATTCTCTTATTGTGGACCCCGTGTATCGATCGTGTTTGATTGCTCTTAGTGGTTTTGATACCAGAGACGATTTATTATTGCTCAGTATGGTAGACTTTGATGTTATTTTGGGCATGGACTAGTTGTCGCCCTATTATGCTATTCTTGATTGTCACGCCAAAATCACGACGCTGGATTTGCCAGGATTACCGCGATTAGAGTGGAGAGGTACCTTAGAGTATACTCCCAGCAGAGTTATTTCATTTCTTAAAGATCAATGAATGGTTGAGAAGGGCTGTGACGCGTATCTAGCTTATGTGAGAGATGCCAGTATTGATACCCCTACAGTTGAGTCAGTCCCAGTAGTGAGGGACTTTACATCGATCATCGAAGTTTGCAACATCTGTCCAAGTAAAAATATCTTAACTTGTGTCAGCGGAGGTGGTTGGATCTACTTAAGGACTATGATATCACTATTTTGTACCATCCGAGGAAGGCCAATGTGGTGGACGATGCTTTGAGTCACCGGGCAGAGAGTTTGGGGAGTTTAGCATATCTACCAGCAGCAGAGAGGCCATTGGTGTTGGATGTTCAGGCCTTAGCTAGCCAGTTTTTTAGATTGGGTATTTCTGAGCCGAGTCGAGTATTGGCTTTTGTGGTCTCTCGATCTTCTCTTTATGATCATATCAGGGAGCACCAGTATAATGACCCCCATCAGCTTGTTCTTGTCACGACCCAAACCGATGGGCCGCGACGGGCACCCGGTACCTTACTCAACCGAGTACCAACGTAACGTATCTTCCTTATTACAGCATCATAGGTAAGTGGGCCACAAGGGGCGTCATGAGATAATCAGAGTAAACATAAGGGAACACCCGACATAGAATGACCCAACCTGATATAGAAACTCATATTTGTGAATAAGCGCCTATAAGGCCAATGTGATCCATTATATACTGTCACAACCCGGAATTTCCCACTGACGGGACTGTGATGGCGCCTAACATTTCACTTGCTAGGCAAGCCAACGTTAGAAAATCATTAAACCAATTCCTTATTTCCATTCAGTAAATAACACTAATTAACTAAGATGAAATATGATAAGTGCGAAATATTATAAAACTGTATTAATTACTACCACCCGGATCTGGAGTCATAATTCACGAGCATTCTAGAATTTTCTACAAGTAATAGTCTGAAAGAAATACAATTGTCTGAATGAAAGAAACAGTAGGACAGAGAAGATAGACGGGGACTTCAAGGTCTATGAACGCCGACAGATCTATCTTGAGTCTCCGCACAGCGGACCAATAGCAAAAATATCGATCAACCTGAGTCGGTACCAAAATCTGCACAGAAAGTGCAGAGTGCAGTATCAGTACAACCGACCCCATGTACTGGTAAGTGTCGAGCCTAACCTCGACGAAGTAGTGACGAGGCTAAGGCAAGGCACCTACAAATCAACCTATACAATTTAATAGTGTATATACAAATAACATAAATGTATAACTAAACAGGAAATGTCGGGAGGGGAACATACTGAGGGGAATACAAGATAAAGAACTACAACAGAATGATCATCGAAGCAGTCAATATACCATGAATCAACAGGAATAGTGAATACAGTAAAGGAAAAATGCACGGTATCACCCTTCGTGCTTTTACTCTCAATCTCACCATAAAATTAATAAAAAAAAAGGCACGGCATCATCCTTCATGCATTAACTCTCATATTATGGCACGACATCACCCTTCATGCTTTTACACTCACAATATGGTACGGCATCACCCTTCGTGCATTAACACTCACAATATGGCACGGCATCACCCTTCATGCATTAACACTCACAATATGGCACGACATCACCCTTCGTGCATTAATACTCTCCCTTACCATAATGCAATGCATAAATAACAACAGGGAGATAGAAAAACAAGTACAAACCTTACTTCAACATTTGGTTCCACAATATAAATCTCAACTTTTAAATGAATACTCGATTACCAACAGAAAATTCGTAACCATGATAATGACGATCACTTTAACAACACTAGTATAAGCATGTAGCAATTAGGCATAGGAAAGAAACAATATAAGAAAATGGAAGAAACATGAAATACAGGTAAATTGGCGGCGCATAAGTACTCGTCACCTCACATATACGCCGCTCACATGA
>AWOL01S0027164.1:0-10608 GCA_000715115.1 Nicotiana otophora | reverse complement strand
ATATATTCCTTTGGAGAAAAGAAGTTTTTTAGTTGAGATTAGAGACCAACTGTTTTAGAAGATTTATTACTATGGTATGATGAAGTGGAAAGAAATAAAGAAAGAGGAAAAGAAAAAAAATTGTAAAATTGATTATTTGAAGAGAGTTGAAGTTATTCAAAAAAATATTGATTTATAAAATTAGTAATAAATTATACGTAATCGATTTTTTCAAGAATTCACTAATTTATTTTTATCAACGCGCGAAGCGCGGCAAGTTGACTAGTTGATAATACTAGCGAGTAAACTATAAAAGAGTCTTGTTTGGTATAATATAAGTGAGCGATTTAGTTTTTTTTTTTTTTTTCAAATTGCCTAGATATGCAAGCGTTTCTTTTTTTTTTTCTTTGAAGTTGTAGATTGTAATCCTGATTATATGCCTTGTATTCTGATTGAATACACTCCAATACTTTTATTTTATTTCTGTTGTAATTCTTGAAAGAAACATATATTGGAAAGTAGTTATATGATACAGTGTTTTAAAAGGTATTTTTGGTGCAAATACTCTGGCGAGCCTCGAAGGGGGTAGAGCAATCTGCAGGTAGAGGTGAGGAAGCGAAAATATTTAACCCAAAAACTAACTTTTAAATTAATCAATTAAATTTGTAATTGTAAAGCCACAAGCAATTGATTCAATTCAATAATATTATCTTTTGCTAATCGAATGAAATCAGGCAGGAAAACTAATAGAAGGAATACGTAATAAACCAGAAATAAATAGATGTGATTTATATTTGATGATCCTTGATCAAATGAAGGTGACGAACAAACTAATTAATGAGCTGAATTGTGGCAGGTTGCTATGAATTACAATGTGCAAAATTATAAAGTATAAAGTAAAATGATTACAATTAGGGTAAAGTGTGCATATTTATAGTACTAATTCAAAGTAGCCATCTTCCTTGAATAATGAGTCCATTATGAATATTTACGTAGGCCGTTCATGTACATTTAGAAGATTTATAACAGCAACTGAGTTAATGCTGGATTCTGTAACTGCTGAATTAATGTTGCCTCCAAGATTTCTCGAAAAGTTTTTAGTATATTGGTTTTCTTACATGGAGACTTTGAATAGATGCTTCCAGATACTTGATTATTTATCCGAAAATACCTTATATTCACAGACTTTCGGACACTCGATCATTTTTCGAAGACTCAGGGTGGTCATTTCTAGATTAAAACCGTTTGATCTCGATTTAAAGAACTTGGGATTTACTTCCTAAACTGACCTTTCGATTTGACCTGGAGCTGGCTAGTGCTATATTTGTCACGTGTTGGTCATTGATATATCCACATGGCAAGATGATCATTTTTTAGCAATACAAATAGTTCTCTAAAGGTTTTCGCGAAGTGAAAGAGTACTTGGCGGGAAAGAAATCGTAACTAACACTTTTTATTAGCAGAAAAGAAATCATGTCAAATACGTTTGGCCCGAAATTGATGGGACATTTTCCGAGATTGAAGCGACATGCACCGTTCTCATTTGATATTTAATACTCTCTCCGTTTCAATTTATGCGAACTTATTTTCTTTTTAGTCCGTGCCAAAAAGAATGATCTCTTTCCTATTTGAAAATAATTTACCTTTATGCAATGATTTATAACCACACAAAATATATATGCCTCATTTTACACCACAAACTTAAAAGTCTTTTTTCTTTTTTTAAATTACGTGCTCAGTCAAATGAGTTAATATAAATTAAAACGGAGGGTTGAAACGGAGGGAGTACGTATAGAAAATCTTGATTGGAGCTATCATTAACAACGATTCCTAAGGAAATAATGACTTCGTGATGATGGGTCCGTGAGTCAGTTCTGCGCCTATAAATGTGAAGCCCTATTCTTTTTCAAAAGACAAAACAATCATCAATAAAGATGATTCCATTTCGAAGCGTATGGTTTCGAAAATATTGTCGAAACAATCACAAGCCCAATGAATCTCCACGAATGGGATCTAATGAGGGTAAGTATACGCAACCTTATCCCTACCCGCAAGGACAATTAAAATAATTTAGCAAATGAACTATCTAAGGACGCACTAATGAAGAAAACTCTGAAAGAAATTGTCACTCTTCTAAATGAACTATCTGAAGACGCAGATCAATGACCTACTGACCAAGGTGATCGAAGAAGGTCATCAGGTGTGCAACAAGTAGAATCATATGTTACAATGTAGGGCTAGATTGCGGCTATGGATAAGGACATCAAGCAGTTTACACTGGCCCATGTGCTGAGTCAACCACAGTCGGGATGTGATACTTGTGGAATGGGACACCCAACACATTAGTGTCAAACCTATACTACGGAGGAATAAGTGAATGCAGTGGGAAATTTCAGCAGAGGCAAGTACCAGAGAGGCAATAATTTTAACTCTACGGGACAGAGACATTCAGGTTTTTCATGGAGCTCTTCAAGTGGTAGTCTAAACTCATGGTAGCAGAAAAACCCTAGAGCACCAAGGCAAGAACCTCCTAGATTTCAAAATCAACAAAGACAATAGTACCAACCTCCACAGCCTAACCATTCGTGTCTAGGGGATCTAATGAAGGCATTTATCAACAAATCAGGCGAGAAATTTGAGACTCAGGGTACAACCATCCGGAAACATAGCACAGCTATCGGAACTTATAAAGATAAATGGGACAGATTTAAAACTTGTTATCTGAGAGGTCTCCTGGGACTCTACCCTCTATCACAGAAAAGAACCCAAAGAAAATAATCAAAGCTATATCTCTGAGAAGTGGTAAAACATTGGCTGACCTAGTCATGAAAACTAGATCTGAGCTGGTAAGAAAGTAGACTGAGACACTGGAGGAGCAACAGAATAAAAATAGCAAGTTCAGAGTAGTGGGGGTACACAAGGAGATTGAGGAAAGAAGACACATGTCAGCTCTGCCAGTCCCTCAAAAGATGAAGTGAGAAAAATTAGGCAAGTTCTTTGGGGGTTTCTTGGATATTCTCAAGCAACTTTATGTGAACATTCCCTTCATAGAGGTTCTCACTCAGATGCCTGCTTATGCTAAGTTCTTGAAGAAAATCTTATCCAGCAAGAGGAAGTTAGAGGAGACAATAGTGATCAAGCTGAATGCCCACTGCAGTTCCATATTGCAAAATAAAATTTCTCAAAAGTATGGGGACCCAGGAAGCTCGTTGGGGAGTAAGAAATTCGACAAGGTTCTATGTGACTCTGGTGCTTCTATAAATCTAATGTCTTTATATGTTTTCAGAAAACTTAAAGGTAAGCTTGGAGTAATCAAATCCATACCATTATTCCTGCAACTGGCTGACCAAACCACCATATTACCTGAAGGAATTATTGAATATATTCTAGTACGGGTGGACAACTTTTTGTTCCCCGTAGACTTTATTATGGCAGGCATGGAAGTGAACAAGGAGGTGCCTATAATTTTAGGGAGGTCTTTCTAATGTACAAGCAGAGCAATGTTTGATATCTACGAGGGACAGCTTACGCTTAGATGGGTAATGAGAAAGTAATGTTCCAGATAAAGAGAATGATGAAATATCCCAGTGATGAGGCGTCTGCCTACTCGTGTTTCAAGCTAGATGTTGTTGGGGAATTGGCTGAAAAATACAAGTTTGTAAGTTTGTAGGGGACAATCTAGAGAGGTATATTACTTAGTCAAGCACAGTGGAGGATGAAGATCCTGAAATAAAGAAAGAAGCTGAATCTCTTGAGACTAAGGATCAAGTAGTTGATGAGAGAAAACTCAAAAAGGAGGCTTCTAAGCCTAGTGTGAAATTGAAAGTCCTCCCTACTCACTTGAGATATATTTTTCTTGAAATTAACAATTTTCCTTTGATTATTTCTACCTACTTGACAGGTGCATAGGAACAAAAGTTGGTGGAGCTACTGAGAAAGTACAAGAAGGCTATTGGCTGGACCATAACTGATATTCAAGGAATCAATCCAGCTATCTGCCTGCACAAATTTTTGTTGGAATAAAATAGCAAGTCGATGTGTTGCCCCAACGCAAGCTGAATAAAAATCTGGAGGAGGTAGTACATAAGGAGATTATCAAGTTGCTAGATGCGGGATTGATTTTCTTCATTTCTAATAGCCAATGGATTAGTCTTGTACAAGTGGTGCCTAAGAAGGGGTCATGACAGTGGTGAAGAATGCAGATAATGAATTGATCCCTAGAAGAACAGTCACTGGGTGAAGAATGTGCATTGATCATAGAAGGATGAATGATGCAATAAGTAAAAACCACTTCCCACTCCCCTTTATTGCTCAGATGCTCGAGAAAGTGGTTGGACATGGTTGTTACTGGATGGATACTCGGGCTACAATCAGATATTATTTCCCCAGAAGATGTTGAGAAGACTACTTTTACTTGCCCTGCAGGTATTTTTGCTTACATGAGGATGCCATTTGTGTTGTGTAATACAACGACTACTTTTCAGAGGTGCATGATGTCTATCTTCTTAGATCTGAATGGAAAGTGCTTTGAGGTATTTATGGAAGACTTTACTCTGTTTGGTGATGATTTTGATGACTGCTTAAAGAACTTGGAACTTGTTCTCAAATTTTGCGAAGCTACTCATCTGGTCCTTAACTGGGAGAAGAGCCATTTCATGGTGAAAGAGGGAATTGTTCTAGGCCACAAGGTGACTGCACATGGCATAAAAGTTGACAGAGCAAAGGTTGATGTCATTGCTAGACTTCCTCCATCGACTTATGTGAAGAGCATAAGGACTTTTTTAGGACATGTTGGGTTCTATAGAAGGTTCATCAAAAACTTTTCTAGCATTACCAAGCCATTGACTGCATTTCTAGCGAAGGATGTCAAGTTTGTGTTCACCGTGGAGTGCCTAAGGGCATTAGAATTGATAAAGGAAAAACATGCTAGTGCTCATATTATGGTTACACCTGATTGGAGTCAGCCATTTGAAATAATGTGTGATGCTAGTGATGTAGTTGTGGGGGCAGTTCTGGGGCAAATGAAGGACAAGATGTTTAGGCCCATGTATTACACAAGTAGAACATTGAATGATGCTCAAGTGAACTATGCTACTACGGAGAAAGCGTTCTTTGCTATGGTTTTTTCTTTTGACAAGTTTAGATCATCTCTTATGGGGTGTAAGGTGATTGTGTACACTAATCACTTAACTTTGAAATAATTGCTGAGTAAGAAAGAGTCCAAGCCGCATCTGATGTAGTGGGTGTTGTTACTCCAAGAATTTGATCTTGAGATCAAGGATAGGAAGGGGAATGAAAATCAAGTCACAGATCATCTATCTCGACTTGAGAGACCTCCGGTTGAGACAGTGGAAATAAGGGAAGAGTTCCCTGATGAGCAGATTTTCTCCATTGTTGCGGTCTCTGAAAGACCGTCTTGGTATGTTAATGTAGCCAACTTTTTGTCTAGTGGATGTTTGTCGTGTGCCCTCGCTCGTGATCTAAAGAGGAAGCTTCAAGGTGGGGTAAAAAGTCATTTTTAGAATGGCCATTTTATGTTTAAATTGTGTGCAGATGGTATGATTCGAAGATGTGTACCTGAAGGAGAGATGGTAAGTATTTTGTCTCATTGTCATGATGGAGCAGCTGGAGGACACTATGGTGGAAATCATATTGCAGCAAAGTTCATGGAAGTCGGTTTCTATTGGCCTATTTTGTACAAAGACACACGAGCGTATGTAGATGCATGTGACAAGTGTCAAAGGGAAGGTAATATTAGCAAGAGGGATGAGATGCCTTTAAACTCCATTTTTGTATGTGAAATTTTTTATGTTTGGGGCATTGACTTCATGGGGCCATTCCCATTGTCTCATTATTATGAGTATATCCTAGTAGTCGTTGAATATGCCTATAAATGGGTCGAAGCAATCTCTACTAAGACCAGTAATGCTCAGGTTGTGTGTGAGTTCTTATGGAAGAATATCTTTACCCGCTTTAGGATACCTCGAGTGATTATAAGTGACAATGGGTCACATTTTGTGAACAAGCAGTTTGCCGCTTTGTTGGCTAAGTATGGCATCACACATAAAATAGGAACCCCGTATCGTGCCCAAACTAGAGGACAAGTTGAAGTAGCCAACCGCGAGGTTAAACTAATTCTTGAAAAGACGGTTAGTGATTCTCGTAAAAATTGGTTTGTAAAGTTGGATGAAGCTCTATGGGCTTACAGAACTGCATTCAAAATAACTATAGGGACTTCACCCTTCAAATTAGTGTATGGAAAAGCATGTCACCTACCTGTTGAGATAGAACATATAGCTTATTGGAAAATTAAGTTGCTTAATCTTGATCTTAGTTTTGCAGGTGAACACAAGTTGGCACATATTAACGAAGTGGAGGAGTTTAGACTGGACGCATATGAAAGTGCACAAATTTTTAAGGAGAAGACAAAGAGGTAGCATGATTATCTGATTAAGACAAATGAGTTTTATGAAGGGGACAAAGTCTTGCTATACAATAATAGACTTAGATTGTTCCCTAAAATATTAAAGTCAAGATGGACGGGTATGTATGTGGTGAAACATGTCTCACCGTATGGCGCCATTGAGATCCAAGATAAAGAAGGGAATGTGAGCTTTAAGGTGGATGGGAATAGGTTAAAATCGTATCTTGTTGGAGTATATGACAAGCAATCCTCTAGCATCATGATCAAATGAGCCTAAGTGACGGAGTCAAGCTGACGATGATAACTTAGAACTACTTCTAACCCTTTTTCTTGCGTTTGTAGAGTAATTTAGATAATTGTAGATTATTAGGAGTTTTGATACTCTTTGGATAGGTATAAGCATGAATTGGATAGAAAATAAATATATAATAGAGTGAGAGTGCAACCCGTAGGCTAAAAGGCAAAAAATGATGGAACTTTGAGAAAATTGGCCTAACGCGTCGCGTGGGGCGCCGTGCCCTACACCACGCCAGGCCAAACTACTTTCTGACAAGAAAATGTTAGCCCTCTAAAAAAGTCACTACTGTGCTGCGTGGGGATCTGCACCCCATGACGCGGTAATGCAAATTTTCGGTTAATTTTATAAAAACATAATATAAAAAACACGCCCAGACCCCTTTTTTTTCTGTCTAAAACTCGTTCCCTTCCCTGTTGTTCCCCATTCTTTTTATTTACTCTCTAAACTCTCTCCTCTCTAACTTACCAACTAATTTATCACTCCCCCCTAATTTCTTCAAAGTTTCAATCCCTCTCTTCTTCATCCATTATTAAGTTAAGTATTCTTCTCCTTCCTCTTCTCTTTCTAGTAGTAATTTTAGGTAGTTGTAGTTTGATTTTCTCTAACCCTATGTAGTTTTGTTTTTTGATAAATTTTTAGTTAGTTTTCTTATTATGGCCGAATTATGCTTGTTTATGGCGGGTTTTGTTAATACTTATGCTAGTGGATGGTTGGGAGTGTACAATGGTGATATTGGAGTAATTTTGGTATGACTTTATCTTGGGGGTGCCTTATGGCCGAAACTTTAAGGCTATTTGTTGAAATTAGAGCACTTTGTGCTATTGCTAATATTTGGTGATGTTTTGGTTGTATTGGGTGGTGGTATTGGTGTATTTGTATGATGATTCCAGCCCACTTTGAGTTGAAATTCTATGTTGAAAATAATGACTACAATGTGTTGGTAAAATGCTCCAGTGATATAAATTGTGTCGTTTGTTGCTAATTTAGAAGCTAATTGAATTGTAATGAAGTGGGAATAGATGATAAGTGTGGGGTGGGCGGTCATGTTCTAAGTTACGAAATTATGAAGTGTTAGCCCCGAGTGCTCATCGATTGACCACTCCATGCTATTGTGCTGCTTGTTGCTAATTGTGGTGTCTGATTCATGTTATATACTTGTGTAATTTTGTAGTATAACATTTTGATTATCTTTTCGTAGTTACTAGTTTAGCTTCTTGGTTTTGTGCTTTAACATAGTGTAGTGTTGTCCTTGGTTGTGTTATTGTAATGTTAGTTAGGTGGTTGGGCGGGTTGTTGATGCCTTGTGACGTGCTTTTAATGGGGTAATATAAGTCCCCGATATTCATTGTACTTGTGAACATGCCAATGAGATAAGTATGGGGTGGTTAACCCCTTTGGTCTTACTTGTTGTTTTACATATTGTGGCTAATTGTGGTTGTCTTGTGCAGGTACAATGTCTTTCCGTCCCAGTAAACGTGCTAACATCGGTTCCTCTGGGGTTGCATCTAGTAGTCGTAGAGAAGATAGGCGGGCACCACCCGCCACCCCAGTGGAGGAGGAGATGGAGAACATTAACCCGGATGCAGACGTGGTCCCGGGGTGCAAGCTTGGCATTCAGGTTGTCCTAGTTCATGTTAGACATTGATACAAGACCTTTGTTCCTACGGCAAACCCGTACCCCGAGGTTGGTATAGATGATGGGAAGTTGGGCCAGAAGTACTCTAGGATATACAACAACATTCGGGCCTTGGGATTTGAGGGTTTGTTCCGTCCTAGTGATGCGGTGAATGTGAATTTAGTGAAGGAGTTTTATGCCAACTGGCAGTGTGAGGCCAGTTTGGATGTTGTGTACGAGGTGCAGGTTTGAAGAAAGGTGATTCCCATTTCTTCCCGGGTGATCAATCAGATTATGGGATTCCCGAAGCACTCTTATAAGCTATGTTTGAGGTTTCTTCGTCGCCCAAACTATCCCGATATCTGGCGACAACTGTGTGGAATTGACTCTCTTGCTATGTGGATGATTCCAATGAGTACCATAAAGATATGAAGAAGAGCAAATTCCAATGTCCAGTCAGGGTTCTTTTACGGCTGATCATTGCCAAGATTATGCCTACCCAGAGCGATACTGATGTCTCAAGGGTGAAGGTGTGTCTGATTTATGCCTTATTGAACTTGAAGAAGTTCTATATTGGCAAGATCATGCTTGAACACATGGACCGAATGCGTCCATTTGGGGCCCGCCGCCTATGTCACTCACGTATAATCACTAGATTTCCGCAGATGCACCACACGGCATATGAGTTTCATTATGATCGGACGATCCCATACTATTAAGGCATTTGATGTCACAGATATGATAGACCGTCCTACTGCTATTGTTCTTGTGGACTAGAGTTGGTTCATGTCGAGGAGACACTGCAACTATTGTTCGTTGATATGTGCCTTCACGCTATTAGGGGGGAGACTGACTTGGAGGAGCTGCAACACGATCATCCCCTGTCTGATGTTACTTAGTAGTGATTGGGTCTGGCTAAGGGAGGATAGCTAACACCTGACGAGGATGTGAACTTTGTCCCTTCTGATGAGGAGGAGTACTTGCTTACCTTCGAGGGTGCTGATGATGATTTGGTCGAGGTCCTTAGGGAGTCACCTTTTTCACTCTTGTTTCTACTGTTTTACATTGGGGACAGTGCAATCTCTAAAGTATGGGGGTGGGGTGCTCCTATTTGCTTGTATTTGTCTTGTTTTCTCTTTGCCAGTTCATTTTGTTTGATTTATTTCTTGCGTTATTAGACAATTTGGCATGTAATCGTAACTCTGAGTTCTATTTGTCCTGTATGTAATTGTTTAGTAGTTTGACTTTTTCCAACGATGGATTTCATCGACTTTCTTCTTAAGGGATTTGAAGTCGAACTAGAAAAAAATACAAAAAATAAATCCATTTTTTTAAATCCAAAAATATGTCTTTTATTTCTATTTTACTTTCTTAGATAATGTACTAATTTCTTCTTGGTTGTTCTTTGTGTCGTGGTTCTTTTTCAAAGATTTTACTTGAACCGAGTGTAGTTAGTTGTTTTTATAGGAATAAAGAACAATCTTGGGTCGTTGTGCTTATTGGAAGCAATTATCTTTGATTGTATGCCTTAGAGTAGTGAGTGCCATAGTTGTGACGTCTAGACTCGGTTCTTGACTCATGGATAAGTACCTTAATTTATTTGATCTCAACTTTGCTTAACCGCTTTGACTAGAGAGTCGGGATAGATCCGATCCTAAGTGAGTTATGTACCAATGTGTGTGTAAGGTTTTTGTTGATATGCTATACATGTCAGTTGATGTATAGAACTTGACGTGTGTGTTTCCAAAGCGAAATAACAGTCTTGTTCAGTCTAGAAAGTGATATAGTCATTTCTTGTTGAGCCAGATATATGCCTTTAACTTACCAAAACTTATGTGTATCTTAGTTAGCCCATTTGAGCATGTAATCCTACTTCTTTGGCAACCACACTACAAGACATATCTCTTTGTTTGAATTGACTATCTGTTTGAACCTTTGACCTCTCTTGAGCACTTGAAATTGTGATGAGCTTGTTAAAAGCTAAGTAGAGGTATGATTGGGGTTTTTAGTGGAACTGGGAAAAATGGAGAATTTTGCACTGTTTAAATATTTGTGAGAGCCACTTGTAGGGAATTGAAATAAATGGAGAACTTGCTTGATAAATAAAAAATCAGAACTTTGAAACGAGAAAAAATAACGAGTTGGGGTATGTATTAGAAAGAAATTTTGATTCCTTGCTATTGGTAGTTCTCATTTTGTTTATGCTTAAAGAAATTGGGAGTTGATGTTATTATGTTGTGAAGGTTGGGGTTTGGTTCAACACAAGTGTGAGGTTTAATTTGTGAAATTATA
>AWOL01S0027163.1:6459-39002 GCA_000715115.1 Nicotiana otophora | reverse complement strand
TATATATATATATATATAAGTGCTCAGGGAGGTGTAGTCACTATTATCCAAATTGTATCATACCTGTCCCGCAGTCTACATTGAAACCAAAATAAAGTTCTACTTGATCTTTGACTGAATGAGCTCAATTAGTAGAGTACTACACAACGGGCAAGCCTATGGTATATCTTCTGTGGCACATGAATTTTATTTTCGAGAGTGAATGAATTCTTTCTATTTTGAGTTCCTATTTGTTCTTAAATTTTATTCCATGTGGAAGTACTCTATTTTTGGTGTGAGGGCACATGATTTGCAAAGAAAAGGTAAAGCCATTGACCTCTGTGTTAGAGTAAGTGAGCAGGTTATAAAAAATGAGCGGTGCTTTTGAGTTGAGTCTTTAGGCTATGATGTTATGATATGGTGCTTAGTCTGCTTTAAATATTCTTGGCACGATAAGTTAAGGAAGTTGTTTGATGAAAAGGTCATCTCTATGTGAAGCGTTGATGGTAGGTTAGAAATCCGTATTTTACTTGTAGTTTGCACTCTAATACCACATTTTACTTGTGTTTGAACTTAAATGATGGTGGTTTGCTTATAACGTGTGTTATGCCTGGTAGAAATGATTTCAAGTTAAAAAGATAAAGTGGAGCTAAATTGAACAAGCTGGAGCTTTGAAGTCTGAGTAAAATCCCAGGAATTAAATCAGGATCGCGTTCGGGGGTCGAGGATCAAGTTTGGATATCAAAAAGTGCATGAAAAATTTACTCTAAAAAAATTGCACTACTGCGCCGCATGGGGTGCGGCGAGGAACGTCACGTCAATGCGATGGTGTTGGCTTGTTAGATAACCTAATCTCTGAACTTTCCCACAGGCGCCGCGCCCTGCGCCGCGTCTGTGCATTTTCGTTAGAGTATTTTCCTACTTCGGCTTGGAAATGGTAGTTCCGCCCGGACCCACTTCTAAATGGCATAAATACATCAAAAATACGTTTTTGAAGGGCCTTTTGACCTACGAAAGATTTGGAAAGCAACTAAGCCAAGAAGACACAAGGATTCATCAAGATTTCAACCAACAATCGGTGCAATACAGGATTTTGTATCGAATCGTTAGCATTGATGTTTTTTGTGTCTTTAAACCTTATTGAGATGAATGTTTTCATTGCTATGGAGTAATTTCTCTTAGGGTGTTGACATATATGGTGTATTGATCGTTTAATTAGGGATTCGATTCTTGACAATTGCTTGAATTATTTGATGGAATTTTAACTTGTATTTTGAAGTTGTTTATTATTTTGCTTAATCGAAAAAGGAGCTTTATATGGAATTTCTTTACATCTTATGCTCTAGTTTAAATCCGTGATTCAACTAGGTAATTGAAAGAGCCTCTTGAATTATTAATCGAACTACAAAATAGGAAAATATTCGCGAGAAGTTACCCTTTAGACTAAAACCACCATTTTATTCGTTGCAATTGTTCACCGCACTTCAATTGGATTATTTACTGAAATTAATTTTTAATCGAAAGAGGAACCTTAACTTCATGTATAATCTAATTATCTGGTAAATTCGTGAGAATCAACAGTATTATAGTGTGAACTACCTCAAGAATTGGATCCCGAGTCAATTATCTTGCACTTGTCTAGTCAATTGCCTTTATTTCTCTCATTGATATTTCTTATTTGCTCAATTTTTGTCTTCCATGATCAATTGATAATTGGTTAAATTTTAGTAGTTAATTGTAGTTGATAATCATTCAAATAAAGTGTCAGTTTTCCTGGATAGTAATCAACTAAAGATTATTCAAACACTGTTTAAATTCAATCATGTGGAGACAAATAATTTACTATACTATCTTTGATTGTAGCATGCTTCGCTTTTTGTCAACATGAATTTCACTCTTCGAAACCTCCTCCATCTCTATTCTTTAAAAATTTACTGTGGTTGTATGATAGATTTATTGTGGTATCGATTCAGGATTGAGTTCAACTTTGAGACTGCCCGTTCCTCGGAGAAGTGGAATGATTAACATAAGTACACTTCTTTGCTCTTATTCATCTCATAATATTTAGTCTTTGAACTACAGATTCTATGAAAATGATTGAAAAAGTTCCCCACATCAAGGAATATGCGGAGAAGATATCGTCTTCTTCTCCCGTGGATATGAATTCGTGGAAGTATATCTTTGTGATTCCCGGATTGAAGGCTAAGAACCTTGGTACTTTCCAAACTGATTATCTTCTTCCATTTCATTTCGTTCTTCTTCCATTTAACATTCCATGATCTTATCTTTCTTTCATTGATGTAGGTCTTTGGTCAAGAAAAACTCAACCCCGGGTCTTGATTGAGATTCCAAAAATGAATAATGAAGCTCAAGATCAGATCTTCAAGTTGACCGCTATGAAATGGAAGAAGAAGAAGAAGGATTCAACGAGTTCCATTTCGAGGAGAGTGTCCTTATCATCACTCCGAGAAAAAAGACAAGGTCCGGCAGAAAGCAGAAAGAATTCGGGAATGACCAGAGTAATCCCCGAGATAATTCCCTGAATGCTTAATTCTATCTCCGGGATGAGTCAGAAGAAAATGATCTAATTCTCATAGAGGGTGATGAAATAGAATTCCCGAGTGAAAGGAAAGTAGATGATACAGTCCCCTTGAGAAGGAGAATATAAACAAGGTCTCTTATGCAAGTCTTGTTAACGACATAATGCACTATACTCTTCAGGTTTTTCCCGTGAGTCTTCGTTTAGTATTTACTAAGTTCGTTCCTATTTATTGTAGACATTTGGTCGAGAAAGTTCAACCTTATGCCATGATTGACATTCCGGAGATTGAGGAGGAAGTTCAGGCCTAAAGTTTAAAGTTGTCTGCTATGAAGTAGAAGAAGAAAAGTACCTTAGGTACTGATCCGGAGGATGACCTTGTCCGTCCTACTAGGGTGTTCAAAACCGAACCGAAATCGAAAACCAAACCGCAAAAGTGACTTAATGACTTATTGGTATCGAGTTACAGGATTAACGGATAGTAAACTGATTGAAATTTTATTATTAACGGCTTATCGGCTTGGGAACGGATCATTCAATTTTCTTATCGGATAAACCGTTAACCCGTTAACCCGTTAAGATTTTTTATATCTATATATTCTTATCCATATGTATATTAAATATTCCTTCCACTTATCCATATGTATATTAAGTATTCCTTCCACTTATCTAGTGTTTACCCTAAACACTGAGTAACAATTAAACTTATATTGTGGTTTTAAGGATATGTGATTTAATCTAATACCAATTGATAAACAACGAATTGAATAAATAAATTGGACAATGAAATGGATCAAACCGGTCTGCAAACAACACCTCGACCTCGATTCGAGACAGACTCGAGGCTAGTTAATAAGAACAATAGAGGATGGAACAAACAGCGATGAACATTGATGAACAAAGAAAACAACGTATATATATATTCTTATCAGTGAATAATAATTGCCCTTTACAAGTGAATGGGATCCCTCTTTATAAAATAGAGGAATCCTAAATAAGGTACAACTCTAATAACGAAAGTAGATCCCATGATTGGCACTAACAACCGCTTTGATTTGATCTGTTCCGAGATTTCTGCCGTGATCTTCGACCGGTTACTGATATCTCGCCATTCTGTTATTACTCCTTACTCGACGTCAGTCATACTTGATCTCGATTGTTGCTGGCCTCGATCTCATAGAACACTTCGATCTCTAGGCTCGATGTTATATCTTTGAGCTTGAGCCTGATCGATTATGAGGTTACCCTCGGGGCAACTCCCCTGCCAACGAAATCGGGTATGCCCGATTTCGGCCGTATACAAATAGTCCCCTCGTTTTTTGGAGTGTAATAAGAAGAAACAAATTTTGAGACTTTAATTTAATAACTCGATCAATTATGACGTCAACATCGTGACGTAAACGACATAAGCGATTGAAGCGTCGTGTCTGCACAGTTCCCAAGGTCATTAATTAACGTCAGTTGATGGTCGGCCACCAGTGCTTTCAAACCATCAAAGTGGCTATTATAAATAGACCCCCTTCATAATTTTCTCAAACTTTACATTCAAACTTCTTCTAATCTTCAAAAGCTCTTCTATTCTCTTCAAGTTCGTCAACTTTGCCGGTTTTCATTTGCTAATCTCTTATTAAAACACAAATTCCACCTTCTTCTTCCTTAAACCTCATATAGCAATGGCAAAAACATCAAAGACCGTTCCTTAAGAGGAAAAGGCCTCCTTATCGCGGCCGACCGGTGACAAAACCCCGGTAGAGCCACGTATCGAAGAGTGCATCCCCGGGCCATGTGAACTTACTTCTGACTTTAAAGTCAAAATACCCTCTTCGGTTCCTGACCGATGCGAGCCCATGTCTAAATACATCTGTTTGATATCCGAAGGCGACCTCGAGTAGGTGAAAAAAGACTGCCACTTGGAGAATAAAGAGGTGGTGATTCCTACCCCCGAAGAGGACATCACCACTCATGTGAAAGGGTTCTTAAGTGTGTATACTTACCCTTTCACACTGGGTTCCATCGATCCTGTCATAATTTACTTCTACCGCCAATACCGGGTAACCCTAGGCCAGATCTACCCCTCTTTTTGGCACATTGTCATTTTGCTCAGATTCTTCTCGAGCAAGGTCGAGGGTATGTCTTTCACCCTCGATCATATCATTAGTCTATACAGCCCCTTCTTTATCGGGGCGGACTGATAAGGCTTCAGCGTCGGACCACGAAGGTGCTATTCTTAAGCATAGACGAGGACAAGGACTGAGGGTGGATGTGCCGGTTTGTCCGAGTCAGGACCTCCGACTTAATCCCCACCGAGAAGATGCCATTCCCTAAATAATGGAATATGAAGCGTAAGTACAACCTCACCGATAACGTTTGATTACTTGTTATGTTTCCTTTACCTCTTCTCATCTATATTCTTCTTTATGGTGCAGCTTCCCCCTGGTTTCCTGGTGCAATCCCGGACCTTGCAGGTTGGGTTTGACAACTTGTTTCAACCTCTTCGTATGCTGAGCGCTCGTGGAACGATTTGGCCAAGGGCCGATGGGAGGCCAAAAATCATGGTAAGTTTCCTTGTCCGTGTTTGATGCTTTCCTATGAAATACTTCTTTTTAACTTAATTTCTTCTCATACAGGTCTTGGAGATAATGTCATCATAAGGCCGCCTCCCCTCGGGGAAGGGGAGGCTCCGAAGCCGATCAAAGACAAGAAAATGAGAAGGGCCTCGACTCCAGATACCCCAAAGCCTAAGAAAAATAGGGCTCGAAAGTCGAAGACTGATCCCTCCGTTCTGTCTGTCGATGTAGTCCAAATGCTACGAGATGAAGACGAGGAGAGAGAAGATGTCGACTTTCTGCTGGTGGCTCGGAAGAGAGAAGGCATCAAAGCTTCGAGAACTGCAGAGCCGGTGACGGTCGAGGAGGTTCAGCTGCGGATCGAGGTGATCTCGGGGGAAGGTTCGAGCAGGGTCCCCGAGTAATCGGGTGTTGATGATGCCTCCTACCGTGATAAGCAACCGACGGGTGTACCCGAAGGGTCTAGTTCTGAGGCCCTTCAAAGAGAAGAGAATGCCCCAAGTGACTCGCTCGTGTCAATTAACATCGATGATTCGCCGCCCGGCCCCACATTCTCTGAGGGGTAGTTTCGGGATGCCCGGTACATGGGGACCCCCGATGTGGGGACGGACCCCGAAGGGGATTATTTATTTCGCGGCTGCTTTGCGGGGGTCGATAATGTTCCCGAACTGGACGCATCACTCATTTTTGATGAGGCTGAGCAGCTTCGGAACCAAGTGAGTTTTAGCCCATGTTACCATGCTTGTGTTTGTTCCTTTCTGTACAGGCTACGACACTTCATCGAGAAGCGTCCTCCAAATACCAAACTGAGATGGCCCGATGCGAGGCCGATATCAAACAGCTTACGGAGGAGAGAGACTCCCTCAAACTCCTCTATGTTCACAAAGAATAGGAGATCATGAGTATTCAAGCCGAGCTGACAAGAGCTCATCAAGGTCAGACCGAGCTCATTGAACGGGTAATGTAAATTTTTGGGAGCTTGTTATGTATTAACTTGATATTGGCGACTAACACTTTGATCCTGTAGGTTCAGCAGAAGGCCGAATTGGTTGAGCAGCTTCGTGAGGAGGCCAAGATGAAAGAGGCGGAGACTTTGGGGTGGAATCAGAACATGGACCGTCTTGCCTCGGAGAAAGAAGCAGTTCGGGCCCAACTGTTTTCGGTTGAGCGTTAACTCCAAAGTGTGAAGGAGGAGAACTTGGCCCGAGCCCAGAAAGTTGAAGAGCTCTAGATTCGGTTGGCTGCTGAGCTTGTAAGGGCCACATCCGAGGCAGAGAAGCTCGTGGCCTCCTACCGAGCTGACACCGAAGCCGCTAACACTCGGGCAAAGGAAATTTCTGACACTACTGAGGTTAGATTGTCCCGTGTTACCGAGCATGCTAGGCGCCAGTCTCAAAGAGAGACTCTTGAGGAGGTACATGCTCGTGGCTTCGACCTCACGACTGATATCGAGATTGCGAAGGTTTTGGAGGACGAGGCTGGAGCTTTTCTTTCCGATGAAGAAGATTGTCTGAGTGGATCCGAGAGTGGAGGAGATGATGATGAAGCTCCCGAAGCGGACTAGGCAGTTAGGATTTTTTTCTCCTTTTGTTTTTTGTGTAAGACCCTGTGTGGTCTTTGTAAATACTTTGCATATATGAAAGATTCCTTTTCTTTCCGTTTCATCTCCGATTTCTATTTTATGATAAATTCTATTTTGCCTTTGCCTTGTGAAAACTTTGTTGCAATCGGGTTGTTGTAGCCTCTATAATCGAGTGAGCAATAGCTCAAACGCAGAGTAGAACAAACCCTTAGGGTTTTTAGTTAAGTGAGGGCGAGTCACCGAGCTTAACAATATGTTCAGGATTTTGATTTTGGACGGCTTGATCGAAGCCGTAATTGTACTTTTATTATAGACGAGTTTGAGTAAGTTTCGAACTCACAATAACAGACCCCTTAAGGTTTTATCCTCTAGCTATATTCAAGTCAATTTTATTTGCACTCGGAATAGTGGAACCCTTATGTCCGAATTAAGTGAGAACAAAATATCGAACTCTAAATGTATTGGCCCTTAGGCCCTTTAGATTGGACCGATATGGCCTCTAAAAGATGGCTATTTTTTCCCTTTTTCGGCTTAGAAGACTTAGTAAAAAATTTCTTTATGCCTTAACACGTATTCTTTACCCATTGGGATTTTTGAGGGTTCGATGTCAATTGAAACCCCTTTACTTTTTGTGCCTTAGCACGTTTGTGTTAAGATAATTTGATACCTCTTAAGGTTTTTCGAGGGCTGATTTTATCGAAGCCCTTTTGATTACTTGCAGAGGGTAGCCTTTTTTAACCGGTTTTTTAAAGAATTCGAAGGCCTATTTTTATTGCGGGATTCGGACGTCTCCGAACCGCCTTAATTTGGTCGTAACTTTTGGGTATGCCTCTTGGGCTTATTTTCCAATAACACTTCGAACTCGTTTGAAGTGTTAGTCCCCAAGAATGATGGCCTTGGTCTGTAGATCGAGGGGTGCCTCTTGGAGGTCTTATGAATTTGAGTTTAAATTACTCGAATATGTCGATCGTCGACGGCAGTCCGTGAGTGTACGAGGTATATTTGCACTTGGCCCTTGAGCCATTTCTCACAAAATTATAAGTATGGAGCTTGTATAATAAAAAATTTTCTTTGAGACACACGATGTTTGATATAAAAAGAATGCTTCTTTGTATAATTTATACATGCATACATGTTTTGCCATCGGGGCTCGACTAATCTATACGGACACGGTTCATTCGACCGTTTGGCCCATTACAAAGTTTCTTTATCGAGACCCTTTGACACGAAGTATTTTCCACTAAAGTGTAACATCCGAGGGTGATGCCCCCCAGTATTCGAGGTTGATTGTAAAGAAGCCTTGGATACTGTTGAATGGTTCTCAGGTAGCACATAATTGTTGCCTCGTTAAAAACCTCGCCGGAAAAGCCCACTTGGGACAAAAATCGATCTAAGAAAAAAAGAGTGCAACACGTGCTTTAAAACCTGAAGTCTCGATATCTTTGATCGATCACCTGCAGTGAGTTAGTGTCGAATATATAAATGAAAAAAAGGGAATAAAGTCATACCTTAGCAATAATGCCGTTTGAAAAGCGATATGTTCCAATTATTTGGCAGTTGTTCGCCGTCCATCGTGCCGAGCTTATAAGATCCCTTTCCGACGATGTCGAGGACTTGGTAGGGTCCTTCCCAATTTGGGCCGAGCTTCCCTTCATTAGGATCTCGAGTGTTGATGGTGACTTTCCTCAGGACTAAGTCTCTGACTCTGAAGTGGCGAAGGTTGGTTCTCCTATTGGAGTATCTTTCGATTCGTTGCTTTTGTGCAGCCATTCGAACGAGTGCGACTTCTCATTTTTCATCCAATAATTCGAGGCTAGTATTCATAGACTCGTGATTTAGCTCTTTTGTTGTATGTCGAAACCTGGCACTGGGTTCCCCGACATCGACTGGAATCAAGTCTTCAGAGCCATATACTAAGGAGAACGGGGTTGCCCCCGTACTGGATTTTGACGTTGTTCGATATGCCCAAATGACTTCGGGTAGAATTTCTCTCCATTTCCCCTTAGCGTCGTTCAACCTTTTCTTTAGGTTTTGAATGATAGTCTTGTTTGTCGATTCGGCCTATCCGTTTTCACTAAGGTGATACGGCATTGATAATATCCATTGTCATACACTATTTCGGCAGGTATCCTAAATGGACATACGATATGATCCCAGATGAGGTCTATAACCTCTTTCTCTCTCACTTTCTCGAACGCATGTGCTTCAACCCATTTACAGAAATAGTCAGTCATAAATATAATGAACTTGGCTTTACCTGGGGCCGATGGCAGAGGGCCGACGATGTCCATCCCCTATTTCATGAATGGCCATGGGGATAGGACTGAATGAAGTTGTTCTCCGGGCTGATGGATCATCGGTGCAAACCTTTGACATTTATCACATTTTTGAACAAACTCCTTAGTGTCTTTTTCCATGCTATCCCAGTAGTATCCTACTCTAATGATTTTATGAATTAGTGATTCGGCATCGGAGTGGTTCCTAGAAGTGCCTTCATGGACCTCTCGTAGAACATAATCGGTGTCTCCTGGTCCTAAGCATACTTCTAATGGTCCATCGAATGTCCTTCTGTATAATGTTCCATCTTCAGCTAATGTGAATCAAGCAGCTCTAGTTCATAGGGCCCTCGACTTTTTAGGGTCCGATGGGAGCTTTCCGTTCTTCAAGTATTCAATATATTTATTCCTCCAATCCCAGGTTAAGCTTGTAGAGTTTATCTCGGCATGACCTTTCTCGATCACGGATTTCGAGAGTTGGACGACAGTCCCCGAGCTGATCTCATCTTCCTCGATCGATGACCCCAAATTAGCAAGTGCATCAGCCTCATTGTTTTGTTCTCGAGGTACATGCTGTAAAGTCCACTCCTTGAAACGGTGCAAAGTTACCTGCAGTTTGTCCAAATACCTTTGCATTCTATCCTCTTGAACTTCGAAGGTTTTGTTTACTTGGTTCACCACCAGTAAAGAGTCACACTTGGCTTCAATGACTTCCGCTCCCAAGCTTTTAGCTAGCTCAAGACCTGCAATCATGGCCTCGTACTCGGCCTCATTGTTAGTCAACCTAGAAGTTTTGATAGATTGCATATAGTGCTACCCGTGAACGGCTTCAAAACGACGCCTAGCATGGACCCGTTCGTATTTGAAGCACCATCTGTGAAGAGGGTCCATATCCCAATGATATACCCAATTTTAACAAGAGTTCCCTTTCAACTTCGAGTACGAGTGTTGGCGTGAAATCGGCCACGAAGTCCACTAAAATTTGAGACTTGATGGCCGTCTAGGGTTGATATTCGATATCGTACCCACTGAGTTCGACGGCCCATTTGGCCAATCGGCTCGATAGTTCGGGTTTGTGCAAAATATTACAAAGTGGATAAGTGGTTAATACGCATATGGGGTGACATTGAAAGTACAGTCTTAACTTTCTAGAGGCGCTTATCAGTGCAAGTGCCAATTTCTCCAAGTGTGTATATCTAGTTTCTGCTTCTCCTAAGGTTTGACTTACATAATAAACGGGAAATTGCATACCTTTCTCTTCTCGAACTAGGACACCACTTACCTCGATTTTCGATACTGCTAAGTACAAGTAAAGTTTCTCATCTGCCTTTGGAGTGTGAAGCAGTGGTGGGCTTGATAGGTATCGCTTCAATTCCTCTAATGCTTGTTGGCATTCCAGGGTCCATGCGAAATCGTTCTCCTTTTTGAGTAGAGAAAAAATTTATGGCTTCGATCCGACGACCTCGAAATAAATCGGCATAAGTCAACTATCCGTCCAGTTAGGCTCTGCATGGCTTTTACACTGTCCACGACGGTGATGTCTTCGATGGCTTTGATTTTATTGGAGTTGATCTCGATCCCCCGATTCGATACCATGAAGCCAATGAACTTGCCCGAACCGACCCCGAAAGCACATTTCTCGGGGTTGAGATTCATGTTGTATTTCCTTAAAATCTCGAGCGTTTCCTGCAAATGAGCCAAATGGTCCTCTGCATGTAGGGACTTAACTCGCATGTCATCAATATAAACTTCCATTGATTTACCTATTTGTTCTTCGAACATTTTATTTACTAGGCGTTGGTAAGTAGCTCCTGCATTTTTTAGCCCGAAGGGCATTATATTATAACAATATGTTCCATACTTGGTGATAAATGAAGTCTTTTCTTGGTCTTCCGGGTTTATTTGGATTTGATTATATCCGGAATAGGCATCGAGAAAAGTAAGGATCTCGTGGCCGGCCGTGGCATCGATCATGCGATCAATGTTAGGCGATGGAAAAGAATCTTTGGGGCACGCCTTGTTTAAATCCTTATAATCTAGACACATTCTAAGTTTGTTCCTTTTTTAGGGACTACAACTACATTGGCTAACCATTCGGGATATTTCACTTTCAGAATGGACCCTATTTTTAGAAGTTTAGTTACCTCGTATTTTATGAATGCGTGCTTTACCTCGGACTAGGGTCTTCTCTTTTGCTTCACCGGTTTGAACCTAGGGTCCTGGCTTAGCCGATGCGTCGTTATCTCCGGTGGGATCCCTGTCATGTCTAAATGGGACCAAGCAAAACAATCTATGTTATCAATAAGAAATTGAATAAGCTTTTTCCTAAATACGGGGGTTAATCTTGTTCCCAGGTATACCTTTCGCTCGGGCAGGTACTCGATCAATATAACCTGTTCCAGCTCTTCGACCGTTGATTTGGTGGCGTTAGAATCTTTGGGAACAATAAAAGTTCGAGGGGTCAGAGAATCCTCCTCTTCTTCATCTTCTATCTCCTGCTTCCCTGACTCGGTCGAGGCTGGTGGCTGTGATTGCTATTTGACTTCCTGTTTACCTTTGATGCTCGACCTTTCTGAGGTTGATAGTGTAGATATCGGCGTTACCTCATCGACCACAAACATTTCCTTTGCAGCATACTGCTCCCCGTATATTGTTTTTACATCGGCCGACGTCGGAAATTTCATCATTTGGTGGAGAGTCGAAGGGACTGCCCTCATATTGTGGATCCAAGGCCTTCCGAGTAGGTCATTGTACCTCATATCGCCCTCGATTACGTGGAACTTGGTATCTTGAATGGTTCCATCCACGTTCACCGGTAGAATAATCTCCTCTTTATTTGTTTCACTGGCCATATTGAAGCCTTTTAAGACTCGACCTGCGGGCACGATTTGATTTTGTAGGCCGAGTTGCTCCACGACCCTTGATCGGATGATATTCACCGAGCTACCTGGATTTACTAAAACACGCTTAACTTGAACTTTATTTAATAAGATAGAAATTACCAGAGCATCGTTGTGGGGCTGAGAAATGCCTTCTGCTGCTTCGTCATTGAATGATAAAGTGCCTTCGGGCACATAATCTCGGGTTCGTTTTTCCCTAGTGATTGATACCTTAGTGCGTTTGAATATGGGTCTCTGTGGGATGTCGACCCCACCTACGATCATATGAATGATATGTTGGGGTTCCTCCTGTTCATTTTTCCTATTGGCGTCCCTTTCTCTGAACTGATTCTTGGCTCAATCACTGAGGAACTCTCGAAGGTGGCCCTCATTGAATAGACGGGCTACTGTTACACCCCATGTTTTCGTACGTGAAAGTGCGCCATAAGTAAATTGATAAAAGTTCGGGAATGAGATTATTTTGAGATTATAAGCATTATTCTATTTCAAACAAGTGATAAGTAAATTGGTGAAGGAGAAAGGGGAAGCAAATCGAAGAAAAGGAATTTCGTCAAAGTTTGACATTTTGGGATAACATAGGGCCCGAGCTAAAATACCCGGTATTTATGGACTAATGCCATACAAGGTACCACATGGCCATGATAGTAAGGTGTATAAAGTGTATTAAAAGTGAATAGTATTTTATTTTATTTGAGATAATTCTTAATTATGTGGATAATTGGATAGCTAGTGATTTTAGTGGGGGTTTAACTAATTAATTAGATTATTTGGATAAATTTGATTAACCACCTAACGTGGAAACCCAAGGGGTCTTGATTTAAAGCCCATATAATGACTCCTAATACATGTGAAAGGTGGCATCTTTAGGAGATAATGGTAGGCCAAGTCATACCTAAGTGGGGCCCATATTCATTTTGATAAAGACAATTCAAGTAAGATGTATAATCTTGCAAAGGCTACTATTTTTAACAGCACACGGATTGTGCCATTTTCATGTCTCTTTTACCATTTCACATTCATCACTTATCCAACCCCTATAGCAAAGAAAATTCCAACTTCATGTTCATAGAAATTTCAGCAAAACACTACGTAGCATATCAAAAAGGGACTAAATCTTGAGACAACAAATGGAATCTCTTGTGTAAGTAGAGTGGGCTGATCGTGAGTAAGTAAGAAAGAAAAACAATTCCATACCAAATTCTAAGAGAATCGGTTCAGGTATGTTAAGGCTATCCCTTCTTTCTTTTTGGCATGATCCAAATGATACAAACGCAATGAGCAAAATACGCAACTTTCATAAATGACTCTATTCATAAAAATACTAGGGATGTCTATATTCTTGATCCCCAATGTGAATTATTATTATATCCTCTGTTCATGGGTCTTAGAAAAATACGTATTTGATAAAGTTGTCCGAAAGACATATTGATTTTATGATATTCGAGAGATTTATTAACGTATTTCTTATTCATTTCATGCACGTATACATGTACATTGACCCATGACTAGAAGGCATTATATATGCATATATTTTATGTATACGGGATAGGGGAAAAGGTTATGTCGTTATATACGCACCACCACCTGATCAGCTGGTATACGTTGATGATTTGCTCACAGTGGCCGAAATGATATGATGGGATGCCCTCAGAGGCTTGATGATGTTGTGAACGCATATACCTATGCATGGTATGACATTTATACGCATATGTATGACATTATAAAAATGAAATGATTCACAGAGTTATTCAGACATACATGTCGAGTCTTTTACTCCGTGTTTTCTCATGTCTATTGTTTACTGATTTTCATTCCTTACATACTCGGTATATTATTTGTGCTAACATCCCTTTTTCTCGGGTTTGCTGCGTTTCATGCCCACAGGTCCCGATAGACAGGTCAAGAGCCCTCCAAGTAGGCTATCAGCTCAGCGGAAGATGTTGGTGCGCTCCATTTGCTCCGGAGTTACTTGTTTGGTCAGTATGATTGTGTATTGTTTGGTATGGCGGGACTCTGTCCCAACCTTTATGAAAAATAGGTATTTTTAGAGGCTTGTAGACATATGTCATGTACGTAAAAGCTTGTATGGCCTTGGCGGCCTATGTTTAGTGTACGAGTGGTTATTTTGGTCTTATAGGCCCGTATGTCTTAAGTATAAGTTAGTACTTCATGTTGTATTCTACTTATCTCACGGCAGTCCCTCCGGCTCAGTTATCTATGATAGTATGACAAAACAAGATACGTTATGTTGGTACTCGGTTGAGTAAGATATCGGGTACCCGTTACGGCCCATCGGTTTGGGTCGTGACAAAAGTGGTATCGGAGCAGTTCTGTCCTAGGGAGTCTACAAGCCGTGTCTAGTAGTGTCTTGTTTATGGGTGTGTTTTGCACCACACTTATAAGCAGGAGGCTACAGGGCATTTAGGACTGTCACTCTTTCTTCTTACTCTAGATCGTGTGGTAGAGCTTATTCGTAGAAATTCAAATTCCCAAATTCTATTATATTCGCAATACAATGATACCGACATCTAGAAAGACGGTTGGTAAGGGATTGAATAGGGTTGTGGAAGAATTGAGTCAGAGGAACTCGATTTTGCATCATGCTTATGATGAGTAAATGTAACGTCTCCAGCAGAATATGCGGATACTAAGACGTGCAAACTTCTTGATAAGGAGATTTAAGGCAAGAATATTCATCCACCCTTATGGTGAAAGGCAATGAGAGATTTAGAAGATAGATACAAATTTCGACAAGTAAAAGAAGCAAGATGAAGAAGGGTACAAGGTACCCAGTTAGTAAAGATGAACATTATCTACAATTCAGGAAGGGAGATATAAGCATTGTGAGTTACATTCAACAGTAACAGAGGTATGTACAATTGGCCACACCCATCTCATTTATACTTTATGGGGGCTAACAAAAGTAGTATAAGAGAAGGACGGATATCAGGATCTGGCTGGGGTAAGAGTAGCCCAAAATGTAAATGGATTGTTTGTGTTAATTGACATTTCCGAAGGATATAGCAAATGTGTTAATAGATCTCCTTGTGAGATACTCAGATGGTGCACTCTAGAATAGTACAACTTGATATGAATACTAGAATGTTCAAAGACAGGCACTGGAATCCTGGAAGGAATAAATATTACCTTATTATGGCTCCCGTCCCTAGTAGAGCAAGAATGCTAGGCAACCCGAAGAGCCAATGGATGAAGCAAGGGGAGCTAAAAGCAAAAGAAAGTCTTGTTGAAGTTTTCAAAAGAAAGTGATAAGCAGAAATATTAGCGGGGAAATAAGGAAAGAGATAAGGAAGCATTATGAGTAAGGTGTGATACATGGATGACAACGGTAGATCAAAAAACAAATGACAGTATTACAGAGTCTATAGTCAGGTGAAGGAAGAAACGAAAGGTGATAGGCCTTGAGACAACAAAAGAGTATAGGCCATAAATTCATATCCTTATTTCGAGAAATAAATTCATGACTCTAACGTGATTACCAGAGGTTAAAGCTAGACCTTCAAAGTAATATAAATCTGTATGGTCTGGCAAACAAGATAAACTAAACATGGATTAGGGACTGAGTGATTTGATAATGGTCGACATTATGAGAATTTTAGATTTTATTCTGGCGATAGTAGAATAGACAACAGAAGAAGATTCATGAAAAATTCAGAGAATGGTCATTCAGGAAGACACTTCCCTAAAGCAAGTAATGTGAGCAAAGTTAAGTTTAAGGGACTGTATGTGCCAGTTACACTAAGTGACACCCTCACGAGTAAGGAAATTTCGTTATCCTTGATACAGAAAGATAACCGCAAGGAAAGCAAGGGTCATCGAGGATGTAAAAAGACACCAAAGATGAAAAGGTAAAACATCTATAGGTAGATCCTCGTAGCTCCAACTCTTAGTACTCTCCTAAAGGGGGGAATATGGGTGATGCGGCATTAACTAGGAATTAAGTGGTTCTAGTAACTATGGAATGGTGAAGGAAGAATGCAAAAACAAAAAAACAAATTGAGAAAGGAATGGGATTGCACTTATCCAAATCTTACAAATATGCTACGATTCCAGGACATTATGCAAGCACGACGTCAAGGAAAGGAAGTAAGGGTTTAAGCCTGGGATATTTTTGATAAATAAGGAGCCAATGCGAGACGTAAGTTAAGACAAAGGAAATAACCCAAGAAAGATTATACGGAATATTGATATGAGAATGGGCCAACGATTAGTTAGTAGTTGATTCAGGAAGAGCCTAGTTATAGCTAGATAAGAGGATACAGACAAATCAATAGATCGTGCAAGATAAACAAGAGTGAACCCCAACATGGGGAATTCAGTCTCGCAGATATGACATCGTGAATCCTTGAGAAATATTTAGATAGGAGTTGGGGTAGTTAAAGGTACCGTATGAGTATTACGGAAATAAAATAAAATGCCACCGGGAAGATTGTCAAAATATCAAGTTTAGAAGCAACCCTCCAAGCACAAAGGCATGGAAGTAAGTAGCTACGGACAATTATAGGCAAGGAAGGACATCAAAAGGTTCGTCGAATATACAATGTAATAAGCTCACAGCTTTAAAAGAGTCAGAGTATCCTCCCTAAGTACTACGATGAAAGACTAGCTGAGGAAATAAGGAAGAAGGCTTCAACGAAAGCACAGTAACCTAAAGAGGAAATGGTCTTATAACAACAGTCTCACAACAACATTGTATGCACCCCATAAGAAAGTGGTACCTATCGTGGCTAATGAACGGGAAGAAGAAAAAAAATCAGAAGGTGATATTCAAGATCATATGGGCTGTATAGAATTTCAATATGTGTGGGCACTAAGATAAGCCAAGTATTCATGCAAAAAGTGGCAGAACGACCATGAAAAGTAATTGCTTACATTTAAAGAAAGTTGAGAAGGAACGAAAGGAATTATTCGATTAATGATCCAGATTTAGTTACGTTATGAATGCACTTAAGATTTCGGAGTATTATCCATGCAACATATATGTTGACAATCATATAGCCGTAGAAGACTTCGGTATAAGTTAAAAGAAAGAATTGATCCTAGGTCATAGATAAAGGATTGAATTGTCAGAAGATTGTATCATGGATATTCCACACGTCCATGAAAGGCTAAAGTAATGACTAATACCATGAGCCGCATATCGGAAGATAGCTTAAGCCTACATAAAGGTTGATCAGAAGGAATAGGAAACTAAAGAGTTACATCAACTAAGTAAATCAGGAGTCTGATTAGTGGACCAGAAAATTATAGAAATCGTGATTTAGAACATTACATAAGCACTCTTAATATCAGAGGTACAAGAGAGATGGTACAACAACCATATTCTGTAATGTCTTTACGAGAAAGCCAGTTAGAAGAGTATCAGCCTCATAAGAAGTCAGTATGAAGCTCCCACCAGATTGTGTATGCACCAGAGGTGCAAGTATTATAATAGAGCTTCAAGTTGTGGAGGTGAATTATACCTATGTGGAATGGAGGGTTAGAAAGGAATAGAAGATGTGATGCGAGAGTTTAAGATAAGTAAGGTAAAGGTGAACAACGTACAAGATACACAAGTGCAGAAGGTTGTGAATAGTCCATACTTTGGATAAAAAGCTAGAAGCACGGGGATTCAGTATCCAGGAATAATAGCGGCGCCGTTAGTGGCATGTCTTCTAGCTTACGGTTTCTAGGTATCGAGAAGTCTAATTAAGAAAGTAAAGAAGAGTTAGAGATGATGCGATGTATCGCTTGGTGTTCTCGAATAACATAAGGAAATCTATGGTTCAAGCAAGTTGAAGGAAGGTTGCGAGTAGTATTAATAAATATATATGTATAGGTCGCAATCTAAAGTATGGTAACGCGACAAGATTTTAGAAAGACGGGAGTAAAGATAAGAAAGGGTGAGTATAAAGGTGACGAGAATGAATAAGTCCTTAGGATGAATCCCATGAAAACAAGAGAGGTAATGGTTTCTCTAAGTTATCGAAAGCTCAGTATAGCCTAAATGAACTCAAAGGAGTCTAAGGCTAGTAACATTTAGAAGAGATGGAATGTTGCACTGATAGTAGAATATTGTGATAGATAAAGGATGGCGTTGGGCCTTCGATTGAGTAATGATTTGGAAAAAAAGGGGGATTTCATGGACGACACGAGATTAGAATACCCCCCATAAGATGAATCGAATTGGAATGCTATGAAATACAGTTATTAAAGTATATTATTGCCCCTAGGTGGATCAGGAAAATCACTTCAAATGATCCTCAATGCAACACGAGCCCTAGTGATTAAGTAAGAGGTTTCAAGTTATCAGTGGTAGAGTGTAGATCAATATTGAGGCGAATCAACAATGGATGGATAAGGGTTACAAAATATGAGATGAGAGTAGGCCGTCATTCTTAAGATGAATAGTAATGAGGAAGCTTATACATATTTGATAAGCAGCGAAATAGTAACCTGGAGTTTGGAAGCAGACCGCAGCAACGATAAATCGAAGTAAGAATTGTGGTATAGTATGACCTACCTAGATGCAGTAAAGTCATACGAAAGGATAACCGGGTCTATGAAATAAGATATAACAATATTCGTAAGTTCAACAAAGTATCGAGCGAAGAACTACATTGTACATATAGATGCCCAAAGGGACATCTTATATGTTCGCAAAATGAGGCCTAGGGATTGGCTAAAAGCTTGAGGAAAAAGGAGAGAAGAGTCGCATAGGCGCACTTACAAAGTCAGAGTCGTACAGGATGCATAATAAAAAGATAGCAACAGTTACAAGATTGAAATGATTCCGACCACGAGTCGTGGTGTGAGAAAGAGGCCAAAAGGGGGGAATGTCCTGGCATTTGGGATTCATTCACAGAACAGTTACCTAGATAGCAAGAGGAGTACTAAGCATTCGCAAGAGATATAGGTTATGAAAATGATAAGTGCATCAGTCAACATTCGATGACGAATGTTCCAAAGGGGGGGAATGATGTTACACCCCACGTTTTCGTACGTGAAAGTACGCCATAAGTAAATTGATGAAAGTTCGAGAATGAGATTATTTTGAGATTATAAGCATTATGCTATTTCAAACAAGTGATAAGTAAATTCGTGAAGGAGAAAGGGGAAGCAAATCGAAGAAAAAGAATTTCGTCAAAGTTTGACATTTTGAGATAAAATAGGGCCCAAGCTAAAATACCCGGTATTTATGGACTAGTGCCATACAAGATACCACATGGTCATGATAGTAAGGCGTATAAAGTGTATTAAAAGTGAATAGTATTTTATTTAATTTGAGATAATTCTTAATTATGTGGATAATTGGATAGCTAGTGATTTTAGTGGGGGTTTAACTAACTAACTAGATTATTTGGATAAATTTGATTAGTCACCTAACGTGGCAGCCCAAGGGGTCTTGATTTAAAGACCATATAATGACTCCTAATACATGTGAAAGGTGGCATCTTTAGGAGATAATGGTAGGCCAAGTCATACCTAAGTGTGGCCCATATTCATTTTGATAAAGACAATTCAAGTAAGATGTATAATCTTGCAAAGGCTACTATTGTTAACAGCACACAGATTGTGCCATTTTCATGTCTCTTTTACCATTTCACATTCATCACTTATCCACCCCCTATAGCAAAGAAAATTCCAACTTCATGTTCATAGAAATTTCAGCAAAACACTACGTAGCATATCAAAAAGGGACTAAATCTTGAGACAACAAATGGAATCTCTTGTGTAAGTAGAGTGGGCTGATCGTGAGTAAGTAAGAAAGCAAAACAATTCCATAGCAAATTCTAAGAAAATCGGTTCAGGTATGTTAGGGCTATCCCTTCTTTCTTTTTGGCATGATCCAAATGATACAAACGAAATAAGCAAAACACGCAACTTTCATAAATGACTCTATTCATAAAAATACTAGGGGTGTCTATATTCTTGATCCCCAATGTGAATTATTATTATATCCTCTGTTCATGGGTCTTAGAAAAATACGTATTTGATAAAGTTGTCCGAAAGACATATTGATTTTATGATATTCGAGAGATTTATTAACGTATTTCTTATTAATTTCATGCACGTATACATGTACATTGACCCATGACTAGAAGGTGTTATATATGCATATATTTTATGTATATGGGATAGGGAAAAAGGTTATGGCGTTATATACGCACCACCACCTGATCAGCTGGTATACCTTGATGATTTGCCCACAATGGCCGAAATGATATGATGGGATGCCCTCAGAGGCTTGATGATGTTATGAACGCATATACCTATGCATGGTATGGCATTTATATGCATATGCATGACATTATAAAAATTAAATGATTCACAGAGTTATTCAGACATACATGTCGAGTCTTTTACTCCATGTTTTCTCATGTCTATTGTTTACTGATTTTTATTCCTTACATACTCGGTACATTATTTGTACTGACGTCCCTTTTGCCTGGGGACGCTGTGTTTCATGCCCGCAGGTCCCGATAAACAGGTCAAGAGCCTTCCAAGTAGGCTATCAGCTCAGCGGAAGATATTGGTGCGCTCCATCTGCTCCGGAGTTGCTTGTTTGGTCAGTATGATTTAGACGTGTATTGTTTGGTATGGCGGGACTCTGTCTCGACTTTTATGAAAATTAGGTATTCTTAGAGGCTTGTAGACAGATGTCTTGTACGTAAAAGATTGTATGGCCTTGTCGGCCTATGTTCAGTGTNTATTTGGATAAATTTGATTAGCCACCTAACGTGGCAGCCCAAGGGGTCTTGATTTAAAGCCCATATAATGACTCCTAATACATGTGAAAGGTGGCATCTTTAGGAGATAATGGTAGGCCAAGTCATACCTAAGTGGGGCCCATATTCATTTTGATAAAGACAATTCAAGTAAGATGTATAATCTTGCAAAGGCTACTATTGTTAACAGCACACAGATTGTGCCATTTTCATGTCTCTTTTACCATTTCACATTCATCACTTATCCACCCCCTATAGCAAAGAAAATTCCAACTTCATGTTCATAGAAATTTCAGCAAAACACTACGTAGCATATCAAAAAGGGACTAAATCTTGAGACAACAAATGGAATCTCTTGTGTAAGTAGAGTGGGCTGATCGTGAGTAAGTAAGAAAGCAAAACAATTCCATAGCAAATTCTAAGAAAATCGGTTCAGGTATGTTAGGGCTATCCCTTCTTTCTTTTTGGCATGATCCAAATGATACAAACGAAATAAGCAAAACACGCAACTTTCATAAATGACTCTATTCATAAAAATACTAGGGGTGTCTATATTCTTGATCCCCAATGTGAATTATTATTATATCCTCTGTTCATGGGTCTTAGAAAAATACGTATTTGATAAAGTTGTCCGAAAGACATATTGATTTTATGATATTCGAGAGATTTATTAACGTATTTCTTATTAATTTCATGCACGTATACATGTACATTGACCCATGACTAGAAGGTGTTATATATGCATATATTTTATGTATATGGGATAGGGAAAAAGGTTATGGCGTTATATACGCACCACCACCTGATCAGCTGGTATACCTTGATGATTTGCCCACAATGGCCGAAATGATATGATGGGATGCCCTCAGAGGCTTGATGATGTTATGAACGCATATACCTATGCATGGTATGGCATTTATATGCATATGCATGACATTATAAAAATTAAATGATTCACAGAGTTATTCAGACATACATGTCGAGTCTTTTACTCCATGTTTTCTCATGTCTATTGTTTACTGATTTTTATTCCTTACATACTCGGTACATTATTTGTACTGACGTCCCTTTTGCCTGGGGACGCTGTGTTTCATGCCCGCAGGTCCCGATAAACAGGTCAAGAGCCTTCCAAGTAGGCTATCAGCTCAGCGGAAGATATTGGTGCGCTCCATCTGCTCCGGAGTTGCTTGTTTGGTCAGTATGATTTAGACGTGTATTGTTTGGTATGGCGGGACTCTGTCTCGACTTTTATGAAAATTAGGTATTCTTAGAGGCTTGTAGACAGATGTCTTGTACGTAAAAGATTGTATGGCCTTGTCGGCCTATGTTCAGTGTACGGGTGGTTATTTTGGTTTTATATGCCCGTATGTCTTAAGTATAAGTTAGTACTTCATGTTGTATTCTACTTATCTCACGGCAGCCCCTCTGGCTCAGTTATCTATGATAGTATGATATGAAAAGATACGTTATGTTGGTACTCGGTTGAGTAAGGTATCGGGTGCCTGTTGCGGCCCATCAGTTGGGTCGTGACAACTACCTCTTCCCTTAATTGCCTGCAATCCTCGGTCTTGTGACCATGCGTGCCATGATACTTGCACATCAAATTTGGGTTTCTTTGGGAAGGATCGGTTTATATGGGTCTGGNTACCTCCTCCCTTAATTGCCTGCAATCCTCGGTCTTGTGACCATGCGTGCCATGATACTTGCACATCAAATTTGGGTTTCTTTGGGAAGGATCGGTTTATATGGGTCTGGGCCATTTAGTATCTTTGATCCTTCTTATTGCCGATACAATGCCCGATGCATCGATGCTAAAGTTATATTCTGATAACCGAGGTGCCTATGTAGGATCGGCATACTTGTCAAAACCACTTTTGCTCATAAGTCACCGAGAATTCTGTCCTCGATCACTTCTTCGATCGTTCTGGGCGAAATTGCGTCCTGAACCATTGTTCCTTTGATCTGTGGTATATGGTTGATATCGGTCTCTGTTCGAACTTGGCTCCCTTGTCTTTTTGGTTTTTAACTGCCAACCTGTTTGGATGTAATGACCCGGAAGGGGCTCCTAATTGGTCGTCCTCGACCCTGATCTTCGATTGATATCGATTGTGCACATAATTCCAAGTTACAGCTGGATACTCGATCAAATTTTATTTCAACTAACGTGATGCTCTCGAACTCCGCTCGTTCAACCCTTGGGTGAAAGTTTGAACGGCCCAATCATCTGTGACCGGTGGCAACTCCATGCATTCCATTTGAAATTGGGACACAAACTCCCTCAATATTTCATTATCCCTTTGTCTTACCTTGAAAAGGTCTGATTTCCTCGTTGCAACCTTTATGGCCCCGGTGTGTGCCTTTATGAAAGAATATGTTAACATGGCAAATGAGTCAATGGAATTTGGTGCAGGTTGTGATACCAAATCATTGCTTTCTTCGAAAGGGTCTCTCAGAATATTTTCAACAGCACAGATTCGATTTCATCATTTTCTAAATCATTACCCTTGATGGCGCATGTATATGAAGTAACATGCTCGTTGGGATCAGTGGTCCCATTATATTTGGGTATGTTTGGCATACGAAACGTCTTTGGAATAGGCTTCGGAGCCGCACTTGGAGGAAATGGCTTTTGTAAACACTTCTTTGAATCCATCCCTTTCAAGATTGATGGTGCCCCCGGTATCTGATCAACTCGAGAGTTGTATGTCTCCATTTTTTTTATTGTTGGCTTCGATTCTCTTCTCCCCTGATTCAATTCTTTTGGTGAGCTCCTAGAGCATTTTCATTACCGCAGGATCAGTCCCCGATTCGTTACCATTCAGCCTTTCCAGTACTGGCTCGGTACGGCAAGTAATGTTTTCCGGCTCGACCCTATTCGGAGCTCTATATTGATTTTGTAACTAAGCAATAGCGGATTGTTAAGCCTGAAGCATCTCGAATATTACTTGGAGACTGCCTCCCTCGTCTCCTCTGCCCTGTGTTCCTTGGTCACTAGATCGACCTTCTCTGCGTACGCTCCCATTGAGACTTGCGCCTAGGTCCGTATTTAGAGCATCGTGCGAACTGACATCGACTGGGTTGGCAACTGGTGCTTCCCCGTGATTAGCCTGTGTCACCTCGACTCCTGGAGTAATTACATTTTCGTTTTCCTCATGGAATCCGAGGCCATTTTCACCGTGTGTGGATGCATTTTGTGAATTTGACATGTTTTAACGTGAAAGCAAAGATACTTGACAAGGATAAGCATAAAATAGTATGTTTTACTAGAATCAGTACTGAAAAATCACTATTATCCTCAGCCCTACGGTGGACGCCAAACTGTTTACCCTAAAAATTGAGTAACAATTAAACTTATATTGTGGTTTTAAGGATATATGATTTAATCCAGTACCAATTAATAAACAATGAATTGAATAAATAAATTGGACAATGAAATGAATTAAACTGGTCTGCAAATAACACCTCGACCTTGATTCGAGACAGTCTCCAGGCTAGTTAATAAGAACAATAGAGGATGGAACAAACAGCGATGAACAGTGATGAACAAAGAAAACAACGTATATGCATATTCTTATCAGTGAATAATAATTGCCCTTTACAAGTGAATGGGATCCCTCTTTATATAATAGAGGAATCCTAAATAAGGTACAACTCTAATAACGGAAGTAGATCCCATGATTGACACTAACAACCGCTTTGATTTTATCTGTTCCGGGATTTTCGTTGTGATCTTCGACATGTTACTGGTATCTCCCCATTATGTTATTACGCCTTACTCGATGTCAGCCATGCTTGATCGCGATTGTTGCTGGCCTCGATCTCATAGAACACTTCGATCTCTAGGCTCGATGTTCTATCTTCGAGCTCGAGCCCGATCTATTATGAGGTTATCTTCGGGGTAACTCCCTTGCCAACAAAATCAGGTATGCCTGATTTCGACCGTATACAGTTCCATTATTATTCTAGGATGTCCACACAAATACTACCATTACTGTTGATGTTTGGGTATAACACTTTGGTTTTGAAGGCAACATACAAAATGCACAAGCCAAAATAAAGCAATGTTGAAAATCCAATCACTGGAACCAGGTGCCTTGAGAGACAACTAAAGAATGACGAAATGCGCAAGTAAACTGGCTTTTTGCTGGTATTTACTAGTAACACGAAGGACTAAAATAGTCCTCTGTAATACAAATTCAAATAGATCGATAAACCACCCGATAATAGCTAAACTGATAACAGTCCGCACAATATCTTGTCGGGCGGCTAGAGGATTAATACATTTAAAAGCCGATAATCGATAAGCCGAACCGTTAAGAGTAAATAACCGCCTCATCCGCTCGATAAACAGCCCTAGGTCCTAAGAAGAAGAAACAAACTGAAAAGGGGAGAAAGAGCTTTCCGAGGATCGTCAAAGCAATCTTCGAACCAATTCCCACCCCACTCGATTCCGTCCCTGGGATAAGCCAGATACGTCTCTGTTATCATGGTGGACGATAAAGAGAAGTCCCTGATTAAGGAAGATATGAGTACTGCAATTTTCACCCCGGGATTAGAAGAAGTCGTTGCGCTGATGGCGAAGGCGGCTCTTGATGGTCAAATAGATTGGAGCTGGATAATTGGAGAATTTGATTTTTTTGGAGACACGTTTTAAGATTTTGGGACGCTGCTCGTGCCGGGATCCAGATACAGAATGAGAAGTTGAGAAAGCTAAAATGACAGTAAGGCCTCATTTGTTTTTTTTTTAAGATTAAGACGTCTGAATCCGAATACATATCTGAATATCAGGATGTGTATTAAGATTAAGACACCTAAATCTGAATACACATCTGAATACACATCTGAATATTAAGATATGTATTAAGATCTGAATACTAAATGATTAAGACTATTTGATTTTTAATATCTGAATGTATAACATTTATCTTTATTTAAAAATTAATAAATATAAAATTCAAATGAAATACTAATTAATCTAATATTCTATCAATAAAAAATATATATTTTTAAAAATATAGTAGTTGCTCGTGGTGATGGCTAACAATGGTGCTTGTGAATGCCGACTAGATGTGGTGGTTGGTGGTAGGTTTGGTTGATGGTGGTGGCTCAAAGTAGTAGTTAGTGGTGATTAGCAGTGGTGGCGATAATGATTTAGGATGGTGGTGGTGAGTGGTGATAACTAATAATGGCGGGTGATGGTGGTAGTTGTGATTGAGGAAGGTGGTGGTAGGTGGTGGCAGTTTACAATGATGGGTAGTGCCGGTTATGATTGTTGCTGGTGATGGGGTGGTTAGTTGTGGTAGTTGAGGTGGATAAGTGTTTGTGATTGATAATGATGGTGGTGGGAGTGGTGCGGATGGCGGGTAGTAGTAGACGATTATGGTGGCGGCTATGATTGAGGATGATGGTGGTGATGGAGGTTGAGTAGGGTGGTGGCGGCATGGTGGTAGTTGATAATGGTAGGCGGTGACGACAATTAATAATGAATATGGATGATAGCATCTTAATGAAATTAAGACTCTATTATGGATCTTAATCGTATAGACCTATTCAGACCCATTAAGTGATTGTGAAGTAAAAAAAACAAACATACTTAATGATTAAGATCTGAATAATTAAGATTCACACTTTCAAAACACACACATTTAATGTCTAAGGTCTGAATGATTAAGATTCAGACCTCCATTAAGTACAAACAAATGAGGCCTAAATGAAGTCCGACGAATCATGAACTCATCTACCTTCGAAGGAGACTCCTCTTAGGAAGAGACACTTTCAGACCAACCGGATGAGTTTGACAAGGAAGAAGAAACTAAATTGCATTTCTAAATGTTCTTTGGTATTTTTTGCAATTTATCTGAGTACTATTTTTTTCACTTTAAAAATTTATTCTTGTGGTCATGTTTAGTCTCGTAGACTTAAAATATTCTTTTGGATGCATCATTTCTGGTGTGATGTCTTAAAGTTGCACCCTTGAGTTGCTAAATTTAAATAAAAGAGGGCCCTTCTTATGTTTTAACTTGTTGTGAAGAGGACGTCTCCTCTCATGAAATAGGATTAATTAATTTGATAGAACTTTTTATTTTATAGAGATATTGATCTGATAGGACTTTCAGTCTAAGAAACTATTGTTTGTATATGGTCGAAATAGGTTTCGGCCTTCGCACGTCCGATCGAGTTCAAATGATGATTTATCGAAGTGAGATCCTGAAGGTGGAGCAAACTATCCTCGAACCTGGGGAGGCCGATCCGTGTCAAGTTCGATATCATTACCAAGCTCGAATCAAAATCTACCATGCTGACAATCCAGAGACCAACCGACATTGACCTCGAATCAATTCAAGGGCTCGAGCCAGGATCGGGCTCAAACCAAGATCATGAGTTCAAGCCGAAATCAAGCTCAAACCAAAATCGAGGATTCTAAGCAAGATCGTGCTCACAGACAAAAGCCGTTGCAATCCCACTAGAGAGAATCTTGGCAGAAATTATAGAAAAGCTGACTTATCATGGGTCTCCCTCTGAATGTTTATTTTATTATGCTTAGAGCCAAATCCCTCCACTATAAAAGGGCTTGGTTACTATTTCTGTAGGACAAGTTTTTCAGGCTTACATTGTAATAAAAGTGCTATATTCTTCTACAGTAAATAATTGTTCATTCAGATTTCTTACATTGATTCTATTTGTTGAATCCTAAGATTCTTTGTTCCTGACAACCTTACCTATTTCGGATTCTCTCTAATCTATATTTACATTTCTATTGATCCTTATATTTTGTGTCAAGTTACGCCACATATCCTCGGAACTGCGTATAAATTCAACTCAATCCATTTTTCGGGTAAACAGTTTGGCGCCCACCGTGGGGTCGAGGATAACAGTGGATATTTGATACAAATCTGAAAAACACGCCATTGTGCCTTGCACTCATTTCCGAAAATATCTTGAATTTCGGATCAGCTGCAAATAACCACCAATCAAATGGCTTCACCAATCGATTACGAAGCCGGCCTTCAAGATGAAACCAACAACTTGGCACCTGGGGCCAGAAGGCCAATTAACGATGGCACCGAGGCTCAAATCGAAGTACCCAAAATTCGAGCTGAAATACCACTGGATGTCAATTCACAAATAGCTTTGGAGGCAAATCAGCACTCCGAACCAGAAAGAAGCATTCAGTGCGGTACTCGATCTATAGCCCGAGATACCCAAAATGCGGGAGAAATCGGGGCCAGCTTACGTATGATCTTCGAGATGCTACAAGCCCAACAAGTAGCGATAGCTCAGCTACATATCCAAACTTGCGCACAAAGCAGGCCGGATTCCAATCCACTTCGGGAAGTCACCCCCAGAATAGAGCCTACCATAGTGAAATCTAACGAGCAAGAATCGGGGACTACTCCCGGAATTACTAAATTATTTGAGGAACTCACAAAACGAGTCGAAGCCAACGACAAGAGGGTGGAAACATACAATGCCAGGGTCGATCAGATCCCGGGGGCTCCACCAATGATAAGGAGGCTTGATTCGAAAAAATTCATACAAAAGCCTTTTCCGTCGAGTGCGGCACCGAAGCCAATCCCCAAAAACTTCCGTAAGCCCGAAATTCCCAAATACAATGGTACGACCGATCCTAACGAACATGTCACCTCTTACACATGTGCCATAAAAGGCAACGATTTGGAAGACGATCAGATCGAATCCATGTTGTTGAAAACGTTCGGGGAGAGCCTCTCGAAGGGAGAGATGATCTGGTACCACAATTTACCACCGAATTCCATTGATTCTTTTGCCATATCAGCAGATTCGTTCGTAAAAGCACATGCTGGTGCCATAAAGGTTGCAACAAGGAAATCAGACCTCTTCAAAGTAAAGCAAAGGGAGGATGAAATGCTGAAGGAATTCGTATCTCGATTTCAAATGGAACGCATGGAATTACCCCCGGTGACAGACGATTGGGCCGCACAAGCTTTCACCCAAGGGTTGAACGAGCTAAGTTCGACAGCATCACATCGGCTGAAACAAAATTTGATCGAGTATCCGGCGATAACATGGGCAGATGTACATAACCGATACCAATCGAAAATTAGGGTCGACGATGATCAGTTGGAAGCTCCGTACGGACCCGTTCATCAGAGCAGGACAGTTACTAAAAACCAAAAGGAGATCGACAGAGAACAAAGGTCGAACAGAGATCGATATCGACCGTATGTCATAGATCTGGTGAACAACGGTTTAGCACACAATGCAGTTCGGAATAGTCAAAGGATCGATCGAGGACAAAATTCTCGGGGGCTTATGAGTAAGAGCGGCTTCGATAAATATGTCGATCCTATAGAAGCACCTCGATTATCAAAATATAACTTCAGCGTTGGTGCATCCGCTCTCGTGTCAGCCATCGGACGCATCAAAGACACTAAATGGCCTCGAACCATGCAGACCAATCCTGCCCGAAGAAATCCCAATCAAACGTGCGAATATCATGGTACCCATGGCCACAGAACGGAAGATTGTAAGCAACTAAGGGAGGAAATAGCTCGCTTGTTTAACAAAGGGCACATTCAGGAATTTCAAAGTGATAGGGAGAAGAACCATTTTAAAAGCAGGGATTTCAGCAAGCAAAACGAGCAAGAAGAACCGCATCACGTCATCCACATGATCATCGGAGGCATCGATACCCGTCAAGGACCAGTACTTAAACGTACTAAAACATCGATGGTGAGGGAAAAACGATCTCGGACTCAAGATTACGAACCCATGGGGACTTTGTCCTTTGATGATGAAGATGCAGAGGGGGTCATCCAACCTCATAATGACGCACTGGTAATATCTATATTCATGAATAAAACTAAAATTAAGCGTGTGTTAATCGATCCAGGTAGCTCGGCCAAAATCATCCGATTGAAGGTTGTAGAGCAGCTCGGCCTACAGGATCAGATCGTACCCGCAACTCTGGTCCTAAACGGGTTCAATATGACATGCGAAACCACCAAGGGTGAGATAATCCTACCAATAAACGTAGCCGGAACCATCCAGACAACAAAGTTTCCTGTGATCGAAGGCGATATGAGATATAACGCCCTTTTTGGAAGGCCATAGATCTACAACATGAGAGCTGTACCTTCAACCCTACACCAGGCCCTCAAATTCCCGACATTGGGAGGTGTCAAAACGGTGTACGGAGAACAGCCAGCCATAAAGGAAATGTTCGCCGTTGACTAGGCTAAACCAATGTCCTCACTTTTGCCGATAAAAGGATCCGGCTCGGAAGGAGAACGGGACACCAAATAGCAATCACAGACATCGGCTTCGACCCAGCCAGACAACCAGAAGATCGAAGAGGATGATGATCAAAGGGTCCCTCGATCTTTCGTGATTCCCAATGACTCCGACGCTACCAAATCAACAATCGAGGAACTAGAGCAAGTCATATTAATCGAACACTGGCCCGGGCGAAAGGTATACTTGGGAACGGGGTTGAGCCCCGAACTCAGGAAGAAACTCGTTCAATTTCTTATCGATAACATCGATTGTTTTACCTGGTCCCATTTAGATATAACAAAGATCCTGTCGGACATAACGACGCATCGGCTAAGTTTGGACCCCAGGTTCAGACCGGTGAAGCAAAAGAGAAGACCCCAGTCCGAGAGAAAGCACGCGTTCATAAAAGGCGAAGTAACCAAGCTTCTCAAAGTAGGGTCCATTCGGGAGGTGAAATATCCCGAATGGCTAGCCAACGTAGTTGTAGTCCCTAAAATGGGAAAAAACTTAGAATGTGTGTGGACTATAAGGATTTGAACAAAGCGTGCCCCAAAGATTCCTTTCCGCTGCCCAACATAGATCGCATGATCGATGCCAAGGCCGGCCACAAGATCCTCACTTTTCTTGATGCCTATTCCGGGTATAATCAAATCCAGATGAACCCGGAGGTCCAGGAAAAGACTTCATTTGTCACCAAATATGGAACGTATTGTTATAATGTGATGCCCTTCGGACTAAAAAATGCAGGGACTACTTACCAACGCCTAGTAAATAAAATGTTTGAAGAACAAATAGGAAAATCAATGAAAGTTTATATTGATGACATGTTAGTTAAGTCCTTGCGCGCAGAGGACCATTTGACTCATTTGCAGGAAACGTTCGAGATTTTAAGGAAATACAATATGAAGCTCAACCCCGAGAAATGTGCTTTCGGGGTCGGTTCGGGCAAGTTCCTCGGCTTCATGGTGTCACATCGGGGAATAGAGATTAACCCCGATAAAATCAAGGCCATCGAAGACATCGTCGTTGTGAATAACGTGAAGGCCGTACAAAGGATAACGGGTCAGATTGCAGCCTTAAGCCGGTTCATCTCAAGATTATCTGACCGAAGTCACAAATTCTTCTCTCTACTCAAAAAGAAGAACGATTTTGCTTGGACCCCGGAGTGCCAACAAGCATTAGAGGAACTGAAGCGATATCTATCAAGCCCACCACTACTCCATACTCCAAAAACAGAAGAAAAACTTTATTTATACTTGGCAGTATCGGAAGTCGCCGTAAGCGGTGTCCTAGTTCGAGATGAGCAAGGTACGCAATTCCCCGTTTATTATACTGGTTGAACCTTAGGAGAAACGGAAACTAGATATCCGCTCCTAGAAAAATTGGCACTTACACTGATAAGTGCCTCAAGAAAGTTAAGGTCGTACTTTCAATGTCATCCCATATATGTGTTAACCACTTACCCGCTTCGTAATATTTTGCACAAACCCGAGTTATCAAGCCGACTGGCCAAATGGGACGTCAAACTTAGTGGGTACGATATCAAATATCAACCCCGCACGGCCATCAAGTCTCAAATTTTAGCAGACTTCGTGGCCGATTTCACTCCAACCCTCGTACCCGAAGTCGAAAAAGAACTGTTGAAATCAGGTACATCATCAGAGGTATGGATCCTTTTTACAGACGGGGTTTCGAACGTAAAAGGGTTTGGGCTAGGCATAGTTTTGAAACCACCCACGGGTAGCACTATTAGGCAATCTATTAAAACTATCAGGTTGACTAACAACGAGGTCGAGTATGAAGCCATGATTGCCGGTCTCGAGCTAGTTAGAAACTTGGGAGCAGAAGTCATTGAAGCCAATTGCGACTCCTTGCTGGTGGTTGGTCAAGTAAACAAAACCTTCGAAGTTCGAGAAGGTAGAATGCAAAGGTATTTAGATAAACTGCTTCTCACTTTGCACATTTCAAACGATGGCCTTTATGGCATGTACCGAGGGAACAGAATAATGAGTCCGACGCGCTTGCGAATTTGGGGTCGTCGGTCGAGGTAGATGATTCGGGCTCGGGGAATGTTGTTCAACTTTCGAGATCGGTAATCGAAGAAGGTCATGCCGAAATAAATTCTACAAGCTTAACTAGGGATTGGAGAAACAAGTATATTGAATACTTGAAGAGCGGAAAACTCCTATCGGACCCTAAATATTCCAGAACCCTACAGACTAAAGCTGCTCGATTCACGTTGGCTTCGGACGGAATGCTATACCGAAGAACGTTCGATGGACCGTTGGCAGTATGCTTGGGTCCGGGAGATACCGATTATATCCTACGAGAACTGCACGAGGGTACTTGCGGGAATCACTCTAGAGCCGATACATTAGTTCAAAAAATAATCAGAGTAGGGTATTATTGGATCGATATGGGCAAAGACGTGAAGGAATTTGTTCGCAAGTGTGACAAATGTCAAAGGTTTGCACCGATGATCCACCAACCCGGAGAGCAACTCCACTCAGTCCTATCCCCATGGCCGTTCATGAAGTGGGGAATGGATATCGTCGGCCCTCTGCCATCGACCCCAGGTAAAGCTAAATTCATTTTATTTATGACTGACTATTTTTCTAAATGGGTTGAAGGCGTTCGAAAAAATAAGAGAGAAAGAAGTTATAAACTTTATTTGGGATCATATCATATGTCGATTTGGGATACCCGCCGAAATAGTGTG
>AWOL01S0027162.1:0-39912 GCA_000715115.1 Nicotiana otophora | reverse complement strand
AAAAAAAAAAAAAAAAAAAAAACTCAAGATTGAAGCCACTAAACACCCAAAATAAAAAAGAACAAAGAACTTACACTGAGATAAAGAGGAAGAAATCTTGTAAAGATTACTATTAGCAGAATCCAAAATGAGGAGCTCTCCACTAGACATAATCTCTACAGAATAAGGCTCAATCCCAAGTTTGCTTCCATCAAACACTGTCTCCACACTATACCCACTCTCAAATTTCATCATTGGTCGCCCAGATATAACTGCAAAAAAAAAACACCATTAATCACCAAAAATCAATTTTCTTCAAATATTAAAAATTAAAGGGAAAAAACCAAAATGGGGTTGTAAAAATAAAAGAATAACATCAAAGAGATCCATTATACATACCAGTTTTAGTACTGGATTTGATTGACCAAACCCATTTCATCAGCTTTGTAACAGCATTTGAAACAAACACATTCACTATTTCTGCTTACACAAAACAACAAGTAAAACAGATCAAGAATGGCAGAAGCTTCTAGAAATACATGCAGTAAAATTCAAGAATGTGTATATACACTTACTTGAAGGTGAAGAAGTAGCTGAAACTGAACAGAAAACAGTAAAAAGAAGCAGAAGGGTGAGAATCAAAGCTGAATTTTTTTTAACCATTTTTGCTAGTGAAAAAAATGCAAGAAAATGGTGGGAGTGAAACTATTGCATTGTGGGGGTATATGAAGCAAGAATAAAGAAACCCTAGCTCAAGAAATGAGTTCAGTGAATAAAAGGGTGTTAGAAAAGAAGTGGCTTTGTGGGTTTTTTTGATCTTTTAGCAGAAAAAGTGTTGGGGTTTTTGAGAGAGTGTGAGTGAGGAAAAAGCTGTGAATGAAAATAAAAAGATGAGAGAGACAAGGGTGGGGGTGGGGGGCAAAAGCGAAAAAGAAAGGGGTGGGCTCCACAGATGACCATTGGAAGAAAGGAGGAGCAAAGAGACGATCATATTTGATGAATCTATGATCATATTTGTACAATCTTTGTGTTCCTAATCTTTCATCATAAATCTTGTTTTTTACTACAAATTCAATTAATTAATTAGGAGTAGTAAATGCTTAACTATGCAATTTGAATTATGTCAATATTTATTTAATCACTACTATGGTTTTTTCTTGTTGCTTGATTTTAGTGGGCACATCAATATCGCCTAGTATTTTTTATTTCTGTTAAAATTTAAACATAATATCTTATAATTTTCAACTCAATTCATCGATCGTTAAACCACGCCCTTAAATAAAATATTATGACTATGTGCGTTTTGGTTTTAGATATGTAGTTGATGATTATTAAATGAATCTGAATCTTTAAGTTTAGTCGGAATAGACCACTATTAAATATGCTTAGAGAGAGGCAAAGGAAGGGTCAATTGATTTTTTAGCCTTTTATAAACTTGTTTTTAGTTTTATGTATATGGGAGATTTACTTTTACCCATAAGAGATCTACAAAAATATTTTTTAAATTCAACATTGTAAAAGGTCAAGAAAGCCTAAAATCTCGACAAAGGAATGTGCCAATTTAGTGATAACTGAATGTCATAAACATAAAAAAGAAAAATTGTTAATTTGGGACAATGCACATAAGAATATAGGTTTAATATAATTCGTGTAAATAATTTAGCTAGTGCAGCTTATGCAATGTTTGAACAATTTATAGTCATTTGAATTATTCGTAATTATACATTAACCTGTGATAAAAAGGCTAACATCTTATTCGACAATTTCATCAATTCCAAATTTGTTTTATTTTTCTATTGTTACACAACTATATAGCTATTGACGATAAGGGCAAGATTCGTGGGGCTATTGGGAAATGGGTGGTCCAATTTTGTCATTCTAAACATTGATTGTATCTATAAAAGTAGTTATTCTAGAAGTGGCATACAACTTGCTAAGGCTATATTATTGTTATTTTCTCTTTTTTTTCAATGTTGTAATATAATTGAGAATGGTATTTTTAGAAGGAATGCAAGTAATTTGGAAGAACTTGTGTAGTGCTATTTTCCTTTGTTATTCATTTTGATAACTGGCCTTTGCCTATATTTGTCCCGGACTCCTCTTACGTAGGCACATGCATATTCAACTACTATAGTCGTACATAATCAATTGTGTTCCGAAGTGAAATAAGAAAATTTATTAAATCCATAGGTTAGACCCAGGAATTAAAGGCGGAGGATATCACATTTTCTTTAATGGAAGGTGTAACTGAATTAACGAAAATTGTTTATAGAAATCACTTTACTTTGCTTTGGAACCGGAAAGTCATCATATTTTACACATTATAACTTAAAAGTCACTCAACACTTTTATGGCATATTAAACATAGTGTCATGGAGCAGGTTGAGTCATTGCTTAAATAGGTATTTTTTATTTCTTAAATGGTTGGGTTAAAAACTATAAAAATAATATTTAATTGTCCAAAACGTGCTGACTTTTGAGTTACAACGGACTTTCCAATTATTTTCATTAGTTCATTGATATTCCGAAAGTTGGACTCCTTGTTTTGACTATAAAATTTATTAAAAAACATATATCTAGTTATGTTTGGTCTCTTCTGAATTTATTAAGGTCAACTTAATTGGTTGTTGATTTATAAATATGATAATTACATCTTTTATATCCAAAAAAAAAAAAATCAACATTTTCAACAAGGAATCACATCTCTATTATTAAAAATATAAGTCAAAACAGCATTTTCACTAGGGGAATGATATCATTTCTTATATATTAAAATAAATTTTTACAATATAAAATTAGTAGTAATTTATTTTATTTAGAGAATTGCATCCTCTCTATTAAAAAATGCACAAGAAGAATAACATCTTTGATAAGGGATTACACCGATTCAGAATAAGAAAAACAGAAAAAGAAAACATCTTCAATAGATAAATTATACCCCACAAGTAAATGCAAAATTAGATAAACAAAAATGTCCCAAAAATTAAACCATAATTTTCATGTTTTCTCTATGCAATGTGCACAAAAATTTTATTACAATTTAAAAGCAAAAAGGTCTAAACTGAATACGACCATAAAAAGCGCAAAAATTTACGATATAATAAATAAAAGAAATTATAAAAATTAAATTTGAACTCAACCCAAAATCATCATCGAAACCCTAGTTTTTAACTTTTGGAAAAAGGAAACTCACATATTTGAGATTAAGAGCAATACTTTTATATTACACTCGGTGTTTACACCAAATCGTACTAATTTATCATGGTTAAGTGACAAATTAATGTGAGAATATAATATTAATTATGATTTAGTGTTAACCATGATTGTGAATACATGTGCTATATATTTATTGGATTGGTGTGCCGATAAGTATTTACCTTCCACCATGAGCCTTATACACAAAAAAAGCTTGCAAAACGTCTTTTCATCTATGACACCTTATCTAGTTTTGAGACTACGGATGGCAAGATTAAATATTTAACCATGTTTAAGAAACTTTTAGCATAATGGGTGTCATGCCACCCCACATTGAAGGGTGGATCTGCCAACTACTTATTACTTATTACACTATAACATAAGAAAATTAATTAAATATTTTGTTGGGAATCTTGTTAAACATAATTTATAGAGGAAGAAATGTAAATTCGTCAAGAAAATCCAATCTTATTAGTCAAATGTGTGGGCTGCAATAAAACCATCACCAAGCAAGAAGTTAGAAATGCGCCAATGCGTACTTGCTTCTAGCTTCAAGTCGAACCTTGTTGGGTGCAAAATAATTTATAATCAATAAATATTAAATAAGACTTATATTAAGCAAATATGGAGTTTCCATAGAAAGAATTCCCCAAGAAACAAACACTCAAAATATTGATCATATTTGCGTGACGCAAAGACAATCAAGAAATGCACTAAATTATAAGCATTCGTCATTTGGTCTTTATATTTGGTATATGATAGGTAAAATTAGTTTGTAGCATATGGAATTAGTGATTCTACTATTTAAATTGTGATAGGTTTTTGTGGGAGGACTGCCTTTAGGGCTAGTTTGACGAGGGATATGAGATAATTAATCTCTGGATTAAATTTGAGATAAATTTATTCCAAGTTTAATTGGGATAAAATTTTGATATAATTAATCCAGAAATTATAATGTTACTTTTATCTTTATGGGATAGTGGGATAGCAAACTCGAAATAATTAATTCTGGGATAAACTTTTGTAACTACCCCTTGCTCTTAATTGTTGATTGATTAGCAGAGGCCAATTGCCAGTGTGTAACGGTTAGTGTGCCCAATGTCCATTCACATCGTTTTCAAATATATTTGCGTTATTTCTTTTGTATGCATATTCATCATGTGATATTCTGATGTCATATCAGTTATTTATCCCAAACTTTAGAAAAGTCTACTAACTTTAGCTAATAAACTAATTATTTTATTTTTATTTTTTTAAATATTAGATTTTTGCGCTAATATTGCAACCTTTTTCAAATATATTTTGGCTTCATTAAATATTTCAGCTCTTTGAACTTGGAAGTGATTCCTCAAAAATCAAAATCCTTCGCTAACAAGGAAAATAAAGGAACAGTGCTACTTCAGCAAAAAGCCTATTTAGTTTATTGGGATTTTTACCTTCCTATATTACATATGAATATTTATTACTCTCCATAATCAAGTTTTAACTTAATTACATGACCATATACAATTATCAATTATATACAAATTAGTTTTAAATGAGTATCTCTTTATATTAGAAATTGAATAAGGAATCAGTTATTTTTCATCCATGTTTACTCTCCCCTGCGCCCTCTCTCTCTCCGTCTCTCTCTCTCTATCTCGCTATCTCTCATTCTCTGTTCTTTTCCTAATTTTTCTTACTTTGATGTTCTCTACTTTTTATCCTTTCATGTCGTATATATTTTTAATGAAATTCATCAATGAATTTCAATCGTTTTAGTATAGAGTTTTAACTTAGCAATTTCGTTTCATGTTGCACAATTGGTGTTCAAATTAAAATTTTCAATAAATAAATTTTGAAGGTGTTTGACTCTCCACCATTGACATCCATTAAAAAGTTTTGAAGCTTTGAATTTGAATTTGGGTTTGCAAAAATCATTATTTGTTTGGATTGAGTATTGTTGCAAATAATTGTGAATATTGTTGGGAGTTTATATCTCAATTTTGAGCGTGTTTGATGAAGATTAGACTTGATTTTGGCTAAATTTAAGATTAAAACTCGAAGAAGAATAACAAGAAGAAGAACAAGACATGACATACAATATACTTACGAAATTATATTAAAGTTGTATTATAATTATATTTAAGTTGTATTCTATTGTAGTTATATATTTTTTTATTTGAGTGTTATATGAAAGTTAAAAAATAGTTGTATAATGTATGAATTATTGTATAAAATTTATAATTAAATTATAAATACTATCTTTTTATATAAAGTTGTTGATATGTATCAAAATTGTATTAAAGGAGGAAATTTTGATTGAAATTTCAGAGAGGAAGAAGAACACACTACGTACAAACTATATACAAATATTTTACAAAATACATACAGAAGACATATTGTATAAAATTTGTATTTAAGTTGTATGATGTTGTAGATGTATTTAGTATAAAATTTGTATTTAAGTTGTATGATGTTGTAGATGTATTTAACTGGGTAAAAATAATGTATGAGAATTATATTTAAATTGTATGCCTAATTCATATTGCACCTCTTTTACTTTAGAAAGTTTAAAAATACTTGAAATTGTTCTATTCAATGTAATATTTCAAGAATATTAGTTCATCCAGAAATTTAACTTTTAATTTTGATACGATAGCGTTTTTGACAAACTACTAGTAATATTTTAACAGCTATTCTAGTGTTTCTTTCTATTACTATTAGTATGATACATTATCAAATTAAACTTCTAAACATAACAAACTAAATACTATTACAAAAACGAGGAGAGTACTTTATGCACTCTTTATATTTAGATTTATTATTTTAAAAAAAAGGCAGCCTAGTGTATAAAGCATCCCGCACTTACGCAAGGTCCGGGAAAGGGTAGCACCCTTAAGGGTGTGATGTAGACAGTCTACCCTAATGCAGGCATTAGTGGCTGCTTCCCCGACTCGAACACATGACCTATAAGTCACACGGAGACAACTTAATCATTGCTACAAGGCTCCTCTTCTATTTTTGGATTTTTCTAATTAAACAGTCACCATTGATCATTCATATGCAAAACAATACATATTGAGTTTGGCATCCCAAATTTTGTACTTGATCATTGAGTTGTGACTTTCACTCTATATCCTAACTAAAGGATATCAAAAAACAAAGTTAACTCAAGGAGGATCATAGATGATGTTAGATAGTTTTGTGTGCTTAACTCTGAAAGTAGGTAAGCTCCTTTTGTCCATATTTACTAGGCCTCTTATATGGCTAGGAAGATCAGAGAAAAGGTTGAAGATCTTGTTTCCTTCAATTCCATGACTCATAGTTGCTAAACTGTCGACTGGTCTATTAGCTTCTCTGAAGCAGTGATTGATATTGAAGTTGTGGTCTTCAATCATTTTCTGAATTTCTTTTATTTGGTTGTTGATATTCCATGGAGGATTCCACTCCCTTTTGACACATTTGACCATTAAGAGTGAATCAAATTCTCCTATGACCATTTCTAGACTTCTGACGGCATACCATTTCAACCCAAAAAGTAGTGCTTCAGCTTCTGCATAATTACTTGTGCCTGCTCCTAAAGAGATGGAGTAGGCAGAGATGAAATTTATTTATTGGTCTCAAATGATTCCTCCCCCTCCACATTGCCCATTAGAGCAACTTTCGTTACTGTTCAGCTTGATTAATTAGGCAGGTGGTCTAATCCATTTCACCGAAAAACTGCTAGTCTGTTGAATGTGTGCTTCGCAGGCTACGTATATGCTACTCCAGCTATCTCCAATATGAACTCTGCTAAAATGTTTCTTGATTATCTGCAAAAGAAAATTAGTGATATTAGAATTGTTCTATATATTGAGGGTCTAGCCCCTTCAAACTTGTTGCAGCATCTTGATTTCCAGAGCTCTCAGCAAATGATAGGAGAGAAATTCTTGGTGATTAATTTCGCAATTGGGTTGGACTATTGTGATTCCACCAACTCAAAAGAGTCATGTTCAGACTGTTGATATTCCAACCAATACCAAAGGGGTCCGCAAATTTCCTCCATATATTCCTAGCAAGATCACCTTGGCAGAATAAGTGATTAGTGTCCTCAAGCTCAGTTCGCTAGTGGTAGGGTTACAACAATAACATTGGGGGTTTAGAGTGATTCCAAGCCTAGACACTCTCTTGTCAGTGCATGGCTTGTTACCAACTGCTCTCCACAAGAGAAAAAACATCTTGAAAGGTACCTCTTTCATCCATAGATTGTTGTAGAAAGGATTATGGTCGTTCCTTTGCCTTATAGAATTCCAGGTAGAGTTGATGGTAAATTTTCCTGAGTTGGAAAGGCTCCAGTTAGCTTTATCATAGCAATTGTTGTCTGATGATAAGCTAGGAACTCATATTTTTAACTATATTTCTTACTCTAATTACTACACTTTGATTACATTTGAGCCTAATTGTTAGTACTTGTACTTATTACGTGTGCTATGTTGTGTAGGATGTGATTTCGAGTAAAGAAGCAAGTTTGGAGATAAAATGGATGATTTGGAGCTTTGAAGTCAGAGTAGAAGCCCAAAAGATTATGCAGGGATCACGTTCGGGGGTCGAGGACCATGTCTGGATGTCAAAAAGTGAGAAAAGAGGATTACTCTGAGAAAAATGCACTACCGCACCGTGCCATGCACCGCAGGGCGCGGCGTGCTAATGCAAAATTCATGCAGAGTGAAAAATAGGCCTTTGAAATTTCCCATGAATGCGGCACGTGGCGCGTCGCCTGATGTGTCGCGTTAGTGTATTTTCCCACCCAACTCTTTTCACTTCAGCTCAGAGATGGTAGTTTCATCCGGACCCGTTACTACATCGTATAAATACATCAAAAATATGATTATTAGAGGACTTTTGACCTAGGGAGCTATTGGAGAGCATTGGAGGCTTCAAGACACAAGACTTCATCATCCTTCCATCAATTCAATACGCGAGTTTGGATTGTACTATTAGATTAATATTTTCTATGTTCTTAAACTTATTTGTGGTGACTTTCTTCATATCTATGGAGTAGTTTACCTTAGGGTTTGACATGATTTAGTGACTTGATATTTATCTGTGAATTTGATTATTGTTTAATTGCTTGAATTTATTTGAAGAGCTTTAACTCTAGTTGTGATTTTATTCATTATCGTGTTTAACTGGAAGAGGAGCATAATATTGAATATTGTTGCAACGCATGCCTTAATTTATCTTGGTACTTCCTTAAAGTAATCGAAAGAGATTTGTGATATACTTTTTGAATTAAGATTGAGAAATATTCGAGAGAAGTTTCTCTTAGACCATTCTTACCAGATGATTCTTGCAAGTTTTACTGCATTTTATATTAGCTTATTTGAACGGTTTAGGTTTAATCGAGAGAGGAACCTTAATCACTATAATAGGATAATAACTTGTTGAATTCGAGAGAATCAACAGAACATTAAGAGTGAAATTTAACAGCGTCAATTCCAAGATAACAATCTTGCACCTATCATGTCATGACCCTTATTTCTCACACTAATAAGAAACAATTGTGCTAACCTCTAGTTCTTTGCAACCAATTATCATTTGCTTTACTTTTAGTAGTTAATTGTAGTTCATAACCATTACAAATCATGTCTTGATTATCTTGAATAGAAAATAAGCAAGAAATTACTTGAACATTGTTTAAATCCAATCCATGTGGAGACGATAATTTTACTATAATATCTTTGGCTAGTGACATAAATTTGGTGTTGTATTTTGCGCTCATCAAAATTTGGCACCGTTGTCGGGGATTGACAATCAATAGCGTTCAAAATAATTTTTGGTGCTAATTCAGGAATTACTTTTTTTCTTTTATTTTTTTTAGTTAACTTGTCTTCAAAATTTCTTTTGTAGTACCTGACAAATGCTAGGGATACAAATTGAAGAATTATTTTTGATATTGAACTCTAATTGCTGTTGAAGATGGAGTACAACTAGTCTAAGAAAATGGTTGAAGAGTTAGCAACTGAACATTATCACAAGTCTGCGATTTGTTTTAAATGTAGTGAAAATCATCTATGGGTTGACTGTCAAGTAGGTAAGTATTTTTCCTACAGTTAGTCTTTTGAACAGTCTCACTTTATTTCTAGCCTGTTCAGGTATGAGATTTCATATGGACACAATTTTAACTCTAGTTAGGATGAATACCTTTATTATGACTAGAATATAAGCGAAGTGAGATAACCACCCAAGAAGAGAATGATAGTTTAGAAGAGCTTATGTATAAGTTCGTGAATAGTGTTGAAGAACGATTTATACAAAATCAAGAGAGACTTATACAAAATGGTGAAGCCATTAAGAACTTAACAATGCAAGTGAGTCAAATATTAAGTATACTTTCAGAAAGCTCATTGAAATGTGATGGTGACTATATGAAGGAGATACCCCGTGAGAATGAGGCTACCCAAGAGAATGAACATCTAAAAATAAAAGTTATCACTCTGCAAGAACACTCTGATTCAATTGAGATGATTATAGATAAGGCTTTGTTTGATTGTGAAGTAGTAAACGAAGAGTTCAAACCCCCATCCACCTTTCCACATTTACAACTTTTAGTAGAAGAGAATGAGAAACAATTGGTCTTGGATATACTACATGAATATTCACATGACTTTTCTTCTTTGTTTTCTTATTCTAACATTGACCATGTAAATTTTATTTTTGGGGATTTACAGGAATATGCATGGATTGAGCCTGTGAAAGGATGCAAAATAAGTTGAGGATCATCCTCAAGGAGAAATTCACCGCTCAAAAATAGACCAAACAAGAAAGAAAAGAACGGGTCTTGCAGATATCCTCAGAGGACATTGGCCTACTGAGCTCTATAAATAATCCCAAGGAGCGAAAATGAGGAATAAATTCATAATTAGGGGTGGAGTTCATAAGTTCTCGGAAAAGAAAATCTTTTAGGAGAGTTTCCTTTATCTCTTGTTTTTTCTTTGTGTGTCATAGGGTCATACCACAATTTAAAGTGTGGGGTGGAGGATGTAAATATGTATATGTGTTTTTTCGTCTTCTCTTTGTGTATATTTTCGTTATTATTATTAATTTTTGAAAATTGACTTTTCCGATGATGGATTTACTTGACTGTCTTGATGAGGGATTAAAGTTGAAAAAAAAAAATTATCTTTCATTTTTTGTTTTAGTTTCTTATATAGTGTAACAATTCGCCCTTGGTTTTTCTTGTGCCACGATTCTTTTCCAATAGTTTTGCTTGAACCGGGTGTAGTTAGTTTTTTCTTAGGAGTAGAAGATCTTGTATTATTGTGCTATACGGAAGCAATTTTTTTGACTCTGTTGTGCCTTGAGAGCGATAAGTGCTTTGGTTGTGACGCCTAGGCTTATTTCTTGACTCATATATAAGTTCCTTAAATTATTTGATTTTGATTCTGCTTTGACTAGAGAGTCGAGATAGATCCAGTCCTGAGTGAGTTATGTGCCATGGTATGAGTGAGATTATTGTTGATATTTTGTGCATGATGTTGATGTCTAGAACTTGCCTTGTGTATTTTACAAAGAAAAATAATGGTCTTGTTCAGTCTAGGAAGTGATAGATTCATTTTTTGTTGAGCGAGATATATGCTTTTACCCATCCAATTAATGTGTATCTTAGCTAGTCCCTTTGAGCTTGTAGTCCCATTTCTTTGGCAACCACACTATAAGCCTGTCCTATTTGTTTGAATTGACTATCTGTTTGAAATATTTACCTCTCTCAAAGACTTGAAATTGTTATGAACTTGTTAAAATCTAAGTAGAGGTATAGTTAGGTTTTTGAGTGGAATTGAGAAATAATGGAGAAAGGTGCACTGTTTGAAAAATTATGAGAACCACTTGTAAGGAATTGAAAAAAAGTGAATTTGCTTGGAAAAAAATCAGAACTTAGAAAGAAAAAAGAGTTGTGTATGTTTTAGAAAAGAAAAAATATTTGATTCCTTGCTAGTGGTAGTTCTTGTCTTGTTTGTGCTTAAAGAAATTGGGAGCTTGATGTTATGATGTTGTGAAGGTTTGGGTTTTGTTCAACATAAGTATGGGGTTTAGATTGTGAATTGTATGAATTAAAGTTTTCAAGGAGGTGTAGTCACTTTATCCAAATGTATCCTACCCGAAGCGTAGCCTACATTACAATCAAGTAAAGTCTTACTTGATCTTAGACTGAATGAGCTCAAATTAGTAGAGTATTACACTATGAGCAAGCCTATGGTACGTCTTCTGTGGCACATGAATTTTAATTCTGAGAGTGAGTGAATTCATTCTATCTTGAATTCCTATTTGTTCTTAAATTTTATTGTGTGTGGAACTACTCTCTATTTTTGGTGTGAGGGCACATAACTTGCGAAAGATAGGTAATGTCTTTGGCCTATGTGTTAGAGTAAGTGAGAAGGTTTTGAAAAATACGTGGTACTTTTGAGTCGAGTCTTGAGGCTAGGATGTTACGATATGGTGCTTAGTCTGCTTTAATTATTCTTGGCAGGATGAGTTAGGAGAGTTATTTGAAAAGGTTGTCTCTATTTGAAGTGTAGATTGATTGCTTGGGGACATACAATGGTTTAGGTGTAGGGTATTAACTCAATGCCCAAGGATAAAAGATGGGTTTTGGTGTCTTCATTGGGTTGAATTGTGAGCACGTTCCAGTTCCTGGTCTTGTGTTGAAGGATCTCATTCAACTTAATGTTAGGCAAGGGGGGCTCTGAGGGAGTAATCTTGTATAGAGGTACCAAGGGGCACCAGTTTTCAAACCAAAAGAAGACATATCCTTTACCAAAGTTCCAAAAAATATTGAGCTCCATTTCTTCTTTGATGTCACAAATGTCTTTCTAGTTTTGCAAGTTTCCCTTATTCCAGTTGGTGGTTATGTGATGCTTCAATTCACGGTATTTAGTAATAATGAAGTAGCCCCAGAGAGAGTTAGTGGCTTTAAGGTTCCACCACTTTTTATCTCTAAAGGCTTTGCAAGTATCAATGAGCCTCCTAAACTTAGCACCCCCTTCACTATAAGGGTAGCACAAGTTCTTCCGTACAGCCCAGTGATACTTTCCTCCACTATCTTGCCCTTACCAGAAGAATCTGGCCACAAATTTCTCTATGAGATCTAGTGTTCCTTTGGGTGGATTCACAACATCCAGTAGATGTATAGGGAGAGCCAGAAGAACATGTCTGATGAGGATGGCTCTTCCCCCGGCAGAGAGGAGTTTAATATGCCACCCTTTGATTCTACCAATGACTTTGTTCACAATATCTGAATAAAATTCAATATTATTTCTCCCTGTAGTGAGAGGGCATCCCAGATATTTAATGGGGAACTTTTGGTATTTCATGCCAGTGATAACCTTCATTTTATTGATAGTGACCAAATTGGTCTATGGTGCTCATTGCAAAACAACTTGTGTTCTTATTGATGAGTTGTTCAGAGATCTTCTCATATTTAGTTGAGGTACTCAAAATCAATCTCATGGACCTCTTGTTTCCATTACATAATAGAATCGTGTCATCTACAAAAGAAAGATGGTTAACTTTAGGACAATTAGTATTCATATAAATACTTTTATAACCCACTCTATTATGAAGATTGTTCATCATTTGAGAAAGAATTTAGCACTTAAAATAAAACGTGAAGGGGAGAGAGGGTCTCCATGTCTTAAGCCCCTCTCAGATTGGAAAAACTCATTTCTTCTTTCATTAACCAGCACAGAGTATGAAGAGCGCAAAGCACAACACAAAGTGGATACTCGCTAGCCAAAAATAGTATAGTTTAATTATAGTCTCTACAGGGATTGGATTTAAACAATGCTCAAGTAATTTTTAGCTTAACGCTATTCAGGATGATTAACATTTTGGTTGGGATGATTAATAACTAAAATTAACTATAAAAACGAAAGCAATTAATAATTGATCATAGAAAGACAAGAGTTGAGCAACACCGAAATAATCACCGGGAGAAATAAGGGTCGTGACGGGATAGGTGCAAGATAGCTATTCGGGATCTAACTCTAGTTCAATTCACTCTAATATTCTATAATTCTCACGAATTCACTCGATGATTAGTTCAATAGTCTAGCCAAGACTCGTCTCTCGATTAAATCTTAACTCTATGAGATGAACTAATATAAAGCATCGTGAAGGTATGCAAGAATATTTTAATGGATTAATCTTTAGAAAAACGTCTCTCGAATATTCTCCTAACTTGATTTAATCAACAATTCAACAAGCTCTTTCGATTACTTAAAAGAATCACAGAATTAAATAAAATAATGCAAAGATAATAATCAACATATTTCTCTTTCGATTAAATAAATTGGTGAATAAAGTTGCAATTAATTCAAAGCTCCATAAATGAATTCATGCAAAGAACTAGAGTTAAAATCCATAAATATCAATCAAAATACCATATCCGTCAAATCCTAAAGTAAACTACTCCATAATCATGGAGAAAGTCATCACAGATAAAGTTGAAGAACAAAAAAATATGAATTCAATCCAAACTCAGGAGTTGAGTAGATGAAAGAATGATAAATCCTTGTGCTTTGAGTATCCAATGCTCTTCCAATCTTACGTAGGTAAAAAGTCCTCTAAAAATCATGTTTTTGATATATTTATACCATGTAGGAATGGACCCGGACAAAACTACCCCTTCCAAGCCGAAGTGGGACATTACTATAAGAAAATTATACAGGCGCGGCGCGCCACGCGTACACCAAGCGCCACGCCAATGGCTAAGTTCAGAGAGCAGGGTTTTTTTCACTCTACAGGAATTTTGCACTAGCACCTTGTGCCCTGCGGCGCGGTAGTGTATTTTTCTCAGAGTAATCTTTTTTTTCCCACTTTTTGACGTTCAGACTTAATCCTCGACCCCCGAACGATCTCGGCTTAAGTTTTGGGCTTCTACTCAGACTTTAAAGCTCCAAATTATCTATTTTAGCTCCAAACTTGCTTCCTTACTCGAAATCACATCCTACATAATATAACACATGTAATAAATATAAAGTACTAACATTTAGGCTCAAATACATTCAAAGTATAATAGTTAGAGTATGAAATATAGTTAAAAATATGAGTTCCAAGTTTATCATCATAGTTTCAATTATTGGAGATGTAATTGTGAATAGTCGCAATCCACTGCTCATTGAAGCTCATATGCTTTAGTATTTTACCAAGGAAACTCCATGAGACTATGTCATACGCTTTGGTCATATCATGTTTCATAATAACATTTCCTCCCCTATTTGGTTTGTTGATGTCACTAACGATCTCCTGTGCAAGGAGAATGTTTTCTGAAATTGATCTTCCCTTAATGAAGCTAGTTTAGTTCCTCGAGATGACCCTAGGTAATATACTAGAGAGCCTGGAGTTAAGGATCTTAGAAATAATTTTGGAAGACACAGTGCAAAGACAAATTGGCCTAAGGTTTGAAAAACTTTGGGGGTGCTCAACTTTAGGAATCATGACAATACAGGTATGAGTATAGATTTTGGTAAGTGTGGAGCCTCTGAATACATCTTTGACAGCATTATGCACATCCTCATAGATAATATCCCAACACTTGTGGTAGAACATCCCACTAAGTCCATCAGGCCCACGAGAGCTATTGGAATCAATGGATAACACAGTGTCAGCAACTTCTTAGAGAGTAGGAATGGCACATATTCTAATATTATCATCCTTAGTAATACATCTTTTAATACAATCGAGGGCTCTAAATCGGTGTTGTTGGAATCTTCAGAAAAGCGGTTCTTTTAAAAGTTTATAGCTCCCTCAGCAATAGACTCATAATCTTCAAGCTATTTACCTTCTTCATCTTGAATTCTTCTAATAGTCAACTTTCTTCTTTTCTCTTTGATAGTAGCATGGAAGTAGGCAATATTGGCATCACCCTTATTGAACCATTTAACTCTAGTTTTTTGGATCAAAATAGAGTCATGAATCTTTAGGTATTTTATAAACTCAGCTTTACTCTTAGATAGTTCATATCTATTCTCTGGAGTATTATTGGTCATACAGTTCTCTTCTAGGTCCCTGATGAGGTTTTACAATCTTTTAGGCTCCTCAAAGATATCTCCAAAACTTGCTCTGGACCATGTACTAGGTGACTTAGTAGTGTTTATGATCTTCTGATGCAGGATGTATAAAGTATTACCTTGTATGTAAATACCCCAATTATTCTGCACTATCTATGAGAATTATAGGTGTTTAGTCCAGAAGTTAAGAAACTTGAAGTACCTGATACCTTGAGTATCTTCATGATGTAGCTTCACTAACAGTGGGGCATGATCTGGATAAGCGTGTGACTGTTGTGCTATTGAGAATATCAAACCAACAAGAATTGTATACCAATCTGTCGAGTCTTTTCCATATAGTGAGGGGCAGATCTCTATTATCACACTGGGTAACTTTAACGCCAGTAAAACTAGTATCTTGTAGACCACACTCGTTGAGATAGTCTATGAAGTCCAGACTTTCCTCTAGTTTGTGTGGTCTGCCATCCAGCTTTTCCTCTCTATTCATAATCACATTAAAGTCACCAATGACCCCACATGGGTCTTGAATGGCAGTAGCTAAGTCTCTTAGATCTAACCATAACTCCCTTATCAATTCTTCAGAGAATTTAGCATATACAATTATTTATAGAAATGAGGGGTAGTTATTGTGGTCAGCCTTAATATGAACATATTGTTCTTTGTCTTGAAGAATAGTAATGTTTATGTCATTAGTCCAAAAAATCCAGGCCTTGTTAGAGCAATTAAAGAAGGCATGTTGCATTCCCAGCTTACTTTTGAATTTCTCAATTTTGCCACTATCTATCATAGGTTCTTGTAGGCAAATGAAAGGAAGTTGATATTGAAGTTTCAAAGTTTAGAGTCTCTCAAGAGATCCTTTGGACCTTATACCCCTGATATTCCATGCTATTGTATTAATCATGGGAAGCATTAGGATTGGGGTGCTTTAATATGCCATCGCGGAGTCAATAGAGCTGTCTCTGAAAAATGACTCCCTCAATATTGTGTTGATTCCTTGGGGATAGGTTGTTGGTATTGGAGATATTAGTCTGCTCATTGTCTCGCAAATAAAGCGACTCCTTAAAGTGGGACTTTCTGATATCCCCCTGGTAACTTCATCGTCTGATAAAGATTTTTCAATATCCTCTTCGATACATTCCATAAATATTTCCTGGTTGAGCTTGTCACTAAATACTACATCAAGCTATTGAACTTTGATGACTGAAACATTAAAAAGCTCATCCATTGAATCTGGGGGTTCAACTTCAGCATTTTGAGGTCCATTTCCTACTTGCTCCTTCAGTATATCCAGATCCTGGACCTTGTTGGTCATATTGGTTATCTTCTCCTTGATATAAGGGGTGGTCTGCTTCAGAGGGAAGTTTATGGGGGTCTATAGGTATATAGTCTTGGGCACTTGATCCTCTCCCTTAGTAGTAACCCCTTTAGTGGTACTAACTTTGTCTTGAAATTTTATTTCTTGAAGGGCACCCTTTTGCTATTGTTGGCATCATTACTGATCGATAAATCCTTGCCACTTTGTGCTTCTTGATCAGTGTTCTCCATATACGACAAGGTTCATTTATGTTCTTCCTGACTCTAAGATTATGGTGGTGCATTTCGTTCTTATTCTACTTCATTTCCTTTGTTTTGTTGTCGTGCTCCCTGTGCCATCTAGATTTCATACCAAATTGAAATTTAGAGTCATCTCCAGTTTTGTCTCCATCGTTTGCTCCATTATTTCCTGCTCAACTAGTTGATTGAACATATTGCTATTAAGTTGAAAGTTGTTGCTTTGATTTATGACTTCATTCTCCTCACTGGTCTGGGGGTCTTTGGAGAAGAGTTTCCATTGATGTTGTTTTTGCCTTTTCCTTTTCTTTTATCCACTTGTTGCCATCCTTCCTCCATAGTAGATTTGGAAGCATTAGTGTCATGTTTGTTGCTCATACTTATATCTACCTCCGTCTGTTGTGTTCCATGCTTGGTAATGTCAGTGCTAGTAGTGGCCATATTTGAACTATATATGTTGCCTTTGTTGATCTGGTTATTGATGTTTTTCTCAGATTGTTGGTTCTTCTTTTCTTCTTCTGCTAACTCATTATTTTGGATATTCACATGATCATTTTTGGGAGCACGTTGACAGACCTCCCTAGTGTGGCCTTGGATTCTACAATGGGAGCAAAAGAGGGGGACCGTTTCATACTTAATTTTTGACTAAAGGTCTCCAAAATACCTTCTGGATTCTGAATGGCCATCTGAACTTCAGTGATCAGAGGTTTCAATAGATCTATCTTAATCCTCATTTTAGTTGTCGTGGGTCTGGTTTTTGTCTGAGTAGCTTTATCCATAACAATCGGTGTTCCAATAGGCCCAACAATCCTACAGAGCGCTTCCCACTCATAGTAATGCCATGGAAGATCCACACCGGTGCTAGCATCGTAACCTTGTTTGGTTTGAAATTAGCAATCCACCTCTATATTTTCATGGAATGTTCTTCGCCAAGTTGTATAAAGGTATATGAAGCTATTAAATTGTAGTCCTCTTCATTCTCAACATCAATGAAGACATGTTTAGCATCTTTGGCCCCTATTTTCACATGCCCTTTAGTCGGCACAATCTTCGCAAAATCTGCCCTAATTTTGTCAATTTGGGGGCGATTACGATCGAAGTTACCTATTGGAGTCCATTTACAAGTCTCAACTAGTAGATCATGTTCTTTCTTTGTGAATGTGACTATTGGTTCCCCGTTGATGATTTCATGCTTTCTGTGCTGGAGTTTGATTTTGCCCTTATTTGTGGGTTGCGCCTTCGGCCCTAGGGCTCCTCTGTACGTAGCCTGATCATCTGGGTTAAAATTTTGACCCAAATTCGCAGCTTGATTGTTAATGTTGTGGATTATTTGAAAATTTGGTGGAAAATTCGTAGTGTCTAAGGGCTTGTTGGTGCTCGTTCTTAAAGGAGAAACTTAGAAACTCATGTCTGAGTTCCAAGGGAGATAGTTGTTACCGGCTAGATGTTACCGTTATCGAAAAGAGAGAATGGGGAGGAGAGAGACGAGGTGTATTGCTGCTTGACAACATGTAAAAGTTAATCAATTTAATGATCTATATTTGGATATATTATTATTATTATTATTAAACTTTTCTTTTTTGAAGGGGCAGTGACCCTATAATCTTTTTCCTTTGAGTTTCTTTTCCGGTGTTCTACCTTTGAAAGGGGCATTAATTAATTCAGATTTGCGCAAAGTAAAATCCATTAAAAGGGAAGTGCTTCCTATCAGTATTTTTATTTTATTTTTATAGCTCGAACAGGAAAGAGGTATCCAACTCTTTCTTTTTGAGCGGATAATATGGACGGATACTTACAAATTTATCTATTTTGTCACCTCTAGCTGTGACCCGAGTAGGAGGCCTGCCAACGTCTTGTGTCAACTAATTGAGTTTGTGGGGTCATGGGCTCGGACACCGCCCAACCCAAAATGTAGTGCCCCAACCCTCCAACGGCCGAGATCGGCTATTTATAACTGTGAATCCTATCTGGCCTACTTATTCATACTCTATTAACTGTTATCTCTACAATTACTTGATTGGAACTATGTTGTAGTAGACTAGTAGTTTACTTTCTAGATACATGACAACTGAATTCCCAAAAATGTTACGCTCACAGAGAAATGTGGAAGCAGTCTATCAACAGAGTTGTATCCCCAGATTTGTATTGCAAGATTCATTCAATTTTATTTCCATTGCTTCAATTTTATTTAGTTAGTAGAACCTTCTTGAGTTTCCGAAATAGTGTAAAAAGAAAGGCTTCGAATCATTGCTATTTGACAATACAGATCGATGTAATTGCAAGGTGAAAGATTTCAGCGACTATCGTTGTCTTGGACCTGCATCCGGAAGACTTAGGAGAGAAGGGAACGTTAACTTGGGATGGAATAGCGAGAAGGGAAATTTTTTAAAATAATTTTGGAACCTAATTTTGTGCGCATTGGACCTGCAATCATATTCACATGAAATGTTGAGGAAATTATTAACTAGAATGACCTAGTTGTAAGGGAGGAACTTTGAGAGATCCCCACCAATTAATACGAGCATTGTACTAGAGAAGAGTCACCTTTTAGTCGGCAGTCTAAAAGGACAATTATTAGATGCCAGAAACGACTGAAACAGAAAACTTTGACATATAGCGTCAGAAACTAGATTGAATTGACCACAGAGCGCAGAACTAGAAATAACCACTAAATTTGCAATTATCAGATATCAGAAGTATCTACAGTAGGAATGCAAAACAATTCCAGAAAGTTTAGAACTATTTACATGATCTGACAAATTCATTTGGCAAAAAACGCATCAAGCATGGTTACCAGCTCCATTGAGATAGAACTTGAACCAAACTGTCATTAAACAAACTAAAGAGTCATGTTTCTATACACGCAATGGTGCCTCTTAATCATTCAGGGCAGCCGTCATGACTTCAGCAAAAACTGTACTGACAAATAATTTTGCCCCGACGATGCTTTCTACAGAAAAGTAGTCAGCATCAACAGGGAATTCAAGCCCTGAATGCACATGACCTGGAAAAATCAGGCCTAAGTCCAGGCATGCATCACATTAAGTTAAGATCGATGAAGGAATATTTATTCCTCATCAGTAAAAAGCTAAAATCCAAAAGTAGAACCATGTACATGCGCCACACACTTCTTTGCCTACTCACAAAACAGAGTCAAATGCAACCTGGAATTGAGCAGTATGTCTTGGCTTCGGACAAGAAGCATTAGCAAGCCCTCGAAGCAGTCTAAGAACATCGGCGGTATCATCGAGGTAATACTTGGCTTTGCTTGGCTTTTGCCCAACTGTGCAGGCAAAAATATCTGGGGCAGCAGTGACTGACGGACTGGATACACTGCTTAATATGCTCTCAAACATGTCTTCATCTGATCTATCGTCTCCAATGCACATTACAAAATCAGGTGGTTTCCCGCCATCTACCATCATTGAGAGAACCTTTTGTGCCACTAATCCTTTAGTCACACCCTGCAATCACCACAAACAAGTAAAAACTTTGAAGAGCATAATGCAACATGCACATGTCTGCATCTGCATCAGACACAAATACACAAGGAAGGACAATCTTACTTGTGGCTTGACTTCGACAATATGTTGGCCCCTCTTAACAACTGCAGGTTCATTTGCAAGTACAGTTTCCAAATGATCCAACAATTCCTTTGCTTGACAGGAGCCAAAATCTGGGTCTGCATCATGATGGTGCCACACCAAAGCACTCTCCTTTGGTTCTATATATGATCCATCGGTTGCTTCAGTGTAAAGTTTCATCACAGGTTCCACAATTGGTTTCCACTCAAGATCAGAAGCCAAACATTCCCAATCCGCCATTTTACTACCCCTGCAACAAGATAGAAACCTGGTTAAATGAAGGTATCCATGGGAAACTTCAAGACAAATTCAAATGAGATATTACAGGGAAACTGCCACAAAAGGACTCTGTCATGTTTCCACAAAATATCCATACAAGGGTTAGCTCCATACCTAATGAAATACCCATGTTCAGCAGCTATTCCAAGCCTTTCACATGGTGCAAGCCATTCACTTAATGACATCCTTCCTCTGCCACTAACAATATAGACCGTGTTTTTAGGATCACTGCTTAAAGCATTCAACAGCGTAATAACTTCAGCACTTGGAGCTTTAATCAATGATGACTGAGGCACAACAGTGCCATCATAGTCCAAGAATATTGCCCTTCTCTGTGTCCTCCTATATGACGAGACCATGTGATCAATAGACAACTTTCTAAAACTTGGAGAAAGTGCAATTACTCTGAAACCCAGGCCAAGACCAATGCCCCAGCACCGCTTGCTATAATGATCTTTGCATGCTCTTTCCAAGTCCTGCATAAAGCTACGAGCCCAGTAAGCTACATCATGAGAGCTTACATAACGATAGTGCTTCTCATGACGAAGTTGTTTCTCAGAATCGGACATCGTGATGGCCACATTTAAAGCCTCAGCCACAGCTTCAATATCCCAAGGATTCACCCTAATTGCTCCGCTCAGAGATGGGGAACAACCAATAAATTCTGATACAACAAGCATGCTAGTTCTAGGAGAATCAGTTTTGATACCCATAGCCTCATCCATTCCAGGAGAACCTTGCCTACAAACAATATACTTGTAAGGCACTAAATTCATTCCATCCCTCACGGCATTCACTAAGCAACACTCAGCAACAGCATAATACGCTGTTTTCTCATAGCGGGGAACTGGACGATCAATCAAAACTACAGGCTCGTAATTAGATCTACCGTAAATTTGGTTAATCCTTTCAGCAGTTGAATATGCCTCCTTCCTTGCTTCCTGAACATCTTTGCCCGAGCTACGAGCGGGGTTTACTATTTGAACAAGAACAAGTTTCCCCTGCAAGTCCTGGTCCTGCTGTAGCAGATACTCAAATGCTAGCAATTTCAAACTAATGCCTTTAAAGATGTCCATATCATCCACACCTAGAATGACCTTCTTCCCCTTGAACTGTTCTTGAACTTCTTTAGCTTTATCAAAAGTAGAAGAAAGATTCATCACAGACTCTAGTCGACCCATATGTATGCCCACGGGCAGAATCTTAATGTAAACTGTACGACCAAAATAATCAAGTCCAATATGTCCTCGTTTAGATTCATAATCGAGACCCAACATTCGACTGCAGCATGACAGAAAGTGACGTGCATAATCAAAGGTATGAAAGCCAACTAGGTCACAATTCAACAACCCTTTCAGAATTTCATCCCTAACAGGGAGAGTTCGGTAAATTTCTGAGGAAGGAAATGGGCTATGAAGAAAAAAACCAAGTTTGACACGATGGTAGCGCTTCCTCAAAAATGTAGGGAGAACCATGAGGTGGTAATCTTGAATCCAAATATAGTCATCTTCAGGATTAACCACTTCCATAACCTTATCAGCGAAAATCTTATTTGCAGAGACATAAGCTTGCCACAGCTGACGATCAAAACGATCTCCATGGTCAGGACACATTGGAAGCATGTAGTGAAAAAGAGGCCAAAGTTGCTGCTTACAGAAGCCGTGATAAAATTTCTCCTGGATGTCATGGGGTACAAAAGTAGGCACACACTTGAACTCCTCAAGAAGTCTTTGAGCAACTTCCTCCTGTTCACTAGGTTCCACATCAACCTTGAGCGAACCCACATAGACAACCTCCGTTTCAAGAGAAAACCCATCCTTCAATTGCAATAAAAGAGAATCCTCATCCAAACTGAAGAACCACTTTTTAGCTGCTGTATCCCTTCGAGCATGCAAAGGCAACATGTTTGCTACAATGATTTTTCGCTCTCGACATGAGGATGACATACTATCTGAATCACCCTCATTGCTGCCATAACCATCTGCGATGATTCCAGGAACTGTCATCACACGTGGAAGAGCTCTAGGTGTCTGAGGTATATCTAGTATATCTCCAGATGCCATGTCCAAGAGATTTGCACAAGATCTGGACGGCATGACTAAAAAATGAAATTTGGTAAATGTTGTCAAACAAGCGCTGGAATTTGAAATCTACGCTTGAAAATTTCAGCCCCCAAAGCAATTGTGCAGTACCCTACAGACATGACTCTTAACATCATCAGAACATCAAACAAACAAACTATGGATTGGAAGGGTTAATGATATTATCGAGCATCAAACAAGCAATGGCAAAGATGCTAAAAGAAAGGCAAGGAATAGAAGTGTCAAGAAATACTTAATCTCAAACTTAAAAAATGGAAATAAGTATAGAGTTGACAGAATTGTTACAATATTGCAATGATTCAACGATTCATCTCAATCACATAATAAGAATGACATGAATGCAGCGCCACAGAATTCGACAGCTGTAGTAGCTTTAAACAAAAATTTACAAGCTGATGAGTGATATATTACAGAAGCTACAAATATTACCAATTCATCAGGGTGGAGGGTCGGTTACATTATAAGGTGGGAGCCAATACAAAAGGGGGGAAATACACATTTTCGAGTGCTATGGTATACGAACATGGTATTTATCATAATAACAGTAATATGGCTTTGAGAGACCATGACTAACTCAGTAACAACAGCAGTTCAGCTGAAATGGACAGTGAATAAACAAACAAGTACCATTAATAAGATTAGTTCTATTTTTAATGTGTTGAGTAAGCTTGGTGGATGGTACGAAACGAACCTAGGAATGATATGTTGGTAACAAACTCAAACCCAACCCAAAAAACCCATTTGAAGGTGAGTGCACCACATCATGTACTACCCCCAAACTCTCCAATAAAGGAAATTACAGAAAGGACAACTATTAATCCTTCTATCTCGCTGTAAAATACTAATTTGGTGGAGGGCTAAATATTCCAAAGATGCTTTAAAAACTATGGCTTTTTTTGGGTCAGAAAGACTATGGCATGTATTCACTATATACTTTCTGAAGGTAGCAATTAGAGGTAAATGCGTCATGATGAATTGCATCTAGCATTTTTACATTAAAAGGAAATTATTGGATATTCAACGCTCTGTCAAAAACTAAAGACATATATACTACCATATATTTCTGGAGTATACTGTATATCAATTGCATGTCTAGACTAAAACTTAATAGCTTTGCCAACTAGCCATGAGATGAGCTCTAACATCCCATCAGAACTCTTAAATTTGTTGTTTAAGAATATGCAAGAGAAGTATTTAACTTGGCAGTATACTAATTCTTTATTATGCAATCTTCATTTTTCACATGACCTTCCTATATTAATACTCTTGGCTATATGGACAGGTTAATGTTATCATGGAAAAAACTACTGATCACATACATGATTCCTCGACTTGCTACTCTTTTAGCTCTATCCGTATTTAGGAGCCGTTTGGTTGTAAAAATAAGGAGAATTAGTGTGCTCATTAAATATAGCATAAGTTGTACATTGTTCGGTTGCTTGAATAAGGAGAATTAATCTCCTCATTAAATTCAGCATAACCTGTACCTTGTTTGGTTGTAATTTGTCTCTTATGCGGGGATCTGTGTATTATTTTATACAGGGTGGAATATAAAATAAGAATATAAGTATTAGCAATATAAGGATTAAAACTATTAAAATGACAAAGATGACCTCATCTCTTCAGACTCATATTTCTTTTAATAAAACAAACCAAACATCCAACAAGAAATAATACATGCATTACAAATCCTAGCATTACTATTCCCTGTATAACTTGTCTCCAAACGAAATGACTCCTTAGGGTTCTGTCTAATTAATTTTGAAACCCCTACAACACATTGTTGTCAAAGGCTCGTTTACAGTGTGCTTAAATCCTAAAGCTGGAGCAGAACATGCAGAACGCTTCGCCTTACCGAGCAAGCGCTTCAGTGCAGTCACAAAGGCTCTAAGGCATACGTCTCATCGCCAAAAGCATTATCCTGAAGAGGCGACACTAAGCAATGAATATTTTACTTCATTCTAGTTTTCTTTTAAATTTTGTTATCTATATATTTGTTATTTCTGCTTATAATTATTATTCCTAAACTACAAAATCTTCTTACTTCTTTTGTTTGCACCTTACTTCATAGAAGCTCGCGCTTTTCACTTAAAACCCCGATGGACTTAGACCTTAGCACTTTTACGTGTTTTTCATATTTGATAAATATCCAACGAATCTTCCAAACCTGCCAAGGATGACTATATCTCTAGATAAATGAAGCTACATAAGATGGTTTTGCTCTCTTACTAGATCCAGCCTTGTTAATCTCTGTAATATAGGATGATGGTGAAGTCTGACCTTCCAGTTAGTGGAAACAGAGGGAGATTTACTTCTATATTACATCTTATTTAACAAAAACAACCAGAAATCAAAACCTTGTAAATTATTAAAAAGAAAATAGAAAGTACAAACACAATAAAGTTTAGAAAACAATTGATAGTTCAAAGAACGCATCTCCTATCTATTAAGCACTAAACTATAGAGCTGCAAACTGAATAATCACTCATATGTAATCAAGAATCAAATGGCACATTAGGAAGGGTAGAAAAGAGGTATATACCATGACTAGACTAGATAAAATCCAGTTTTTCAAAAAATGCTTTTCTTCAGTATTACTTATAAAAAAAATTGCATTGCCTCTGTGTTCTGAATATGCTCATTTCCCATTATTGATGGTATTAGGCGTAAAATACTCACCGGAAACGTCGAATGTCTGGCGTCAAGCAAATAACTCGAAGGATGTTGCCCCTACGCAATGAACTCTCAAGGGACTTTCTGAATACTAGATTCAAATAGCTTGCTCAATTAGGGCCTTGCCTCTAGTCATGAGACAACTACAATTTGTGAGCACTAGATGCAACAAGCAGACACCTGTATGGGGCAGGCCATAGACCAAATTGCTTGCATGTCCATTTCTATATAACAAGATCTTCATGTGATCATAGTGGGGATAGTAATCCCTGCTGGTTATAGAAGAAACTAAGTGCTGGTATCCCGCCAGTCCATCACTGCATAATTATGATATTTTGTCGCCTTATGGGTGATAATAATTTATTCTTTCAACTTTTAAGGTGTTACATTCAATTTTTATATTAATAAGATGTTTAGGTTTGCATGGTCCACGTGCAAAAGGAAACAAAAAATGGTAAACACTTCAACGGCTACAAACAGTCCATTTACGTCCCTCTCAAAACTTGTGAAAGCTTCCAATTTATGAACTTCCTTTTAAACTTTTTACTCAGCAATAAATGTGAACTCACACACATTATTGTGGAAAAGTTTCTCTTATAACTAGTGGAACTTTCTACAGAAAAAAAATTGTTGTCTTCTACTCATTAAGGAATGGCAATTCACGTGCATGATGCATGGGCTCCCCTAGTAACACACCATATTATACCTCCCCATGCAAACTCTGCTCCTAGGTGCTTTTGAATTCCCGTTTCCTTTCTTCCACCCTAATATTTAACGCTGCCTCAACAAACACTCAAATTCATGCATATACACACACATGTCCAGATTCTTCGTTCAACATTTACTTCCATAGTTGTTAAGTGAATCCATTTCCGTAGTCATTACCTTCCACATCTCTTATGCATTTTGATATTCACATTAAGTTACTGGTTAAGTTCAAAGTCCCAAAGGAATTAGATTCCCATGTTAAGGAAATCTGATACAATTTAAAGGAACAAACATGACATAATTTTTTAATGATGGTGGTATCAAGGCCAACTTATGCGCACCTCGACTATTCCGCCGGGTACCTGTTATCATCCACCAGCACAAGTACCATGTTACTCTTCCCACTAAGGCTAAGTTAGATGAAAAGAAATTAGCTAATGAATTTTTTGCCTCTGCTGGGATTTGAACCCACTTTTTTAAAAGGCGCTTTCGGGGCAAGGCGTACCAAAAACGCCCTGGGGCGATGGTGTGGGGCGAAAGTCTCAAGAGGCGTACGCCCAGCAATTTGGAGCGTACGCTCGGGCGTTCGGGGAATACGCTCGGGCGTTCGGGGCGTATGCTCGGGCGTTCGAGGCGCGTGTTTTTAGTGAGGAGTAAGCCCCAGAGACTTTTTCAAATTAAAACAAAATTTATTGAATAAGTCATTCAATATAATACCCAAATTCTCAAAAGTCAGTTTGGTAATTATTCAAAAGGTTTAAAAAGGAACTCAAAAGTATTAAATTTAAAAGTCAAGACCTTTTTTATTGATTGAAGCCCTAATTCATGGTCTTTTCCAATTTTTTATCTTGTCCGCTAGTGTACTAATATCTCCCAAAAACAACGAATATTTAATTTTTTTTACAAATACAAAAAGAACTACATTCTCCTTCATAGCAACAAGTTCAAACTACAAATTGCAAGTTAATCATCCTTTTTGTTCCTCCATATAGAAAACTTTATTCTTTTAGACTCAAATTACTTGTGCTTGTAAGTAGCGTATAATAGATTGTTTTGATTAGTTTTTTGTGGGCATGGAGCGCGCGCGCGCGCGCACACACACATATATATATTTCACATATTTATAATTTTCTTCAATTTTTATGCAATTTTACCTGTTTATAAATATTTACTGTCATTATATTATTTTAATTAAAAATTAAATACCTATGGCGCTTACGCCCCGTAACTCGGGGCTTACGCCTCGCTGAGGCATACGTAAAACTACTCGCCTTACGTCCACGCCTTTTAAAACACTGTTTGAACCTAATATCTCATGGCTCTCCTCCCACTTTATTGACCCTAGGCTACACCCACAGGTGCAACAAACACGACATATCTTGAAACACCCATTTTTTTGCTGCGAACTTCATTTCCATAAAAACATCTCAACTCTTCCTCGGGATTTAAGTTATGAGTCAAAATATCAGGACAGATGAAACTCAAAACCATGCAAAAATCAAACAAAGTACAGTAAAAAAAAATTGGTGCCACAAAAAAAGGAGCTTCCAATGAAAAACAAAATGGCTATTTGCTGTAAGAGACAGTACAAGGACAACATTTCAGTAAATATATCAAGTCGAAATACAAGTACAACCATGTAAACAAAAGGAATGGGGATCTAAACTTAACTAAGCCCTTATATGGATTAAAAACCGCTATGCAATCACAGAAAATGAGAAAATTCTCACCTTAAATTTCAAATTAAACAAATTGTCAACCTTCTAAACCTCCCAGCAATTTCCTATGAGAAATAACAACAAATTTAAATAATAACTAATAACAATTAATAAACAAGAATAATTTTTCATTTTCCTTTTCTGCAACGGTTTTTCATAAGAATAGCCTTCAAAACATGAAATTCCACAGGAAAAAATATAAAACAAAAGCAATCAAATTTAAATAAAAAAATAAACAACATATCAAAAAGACGAGGTGCATACTGTACATACAACGGAAATCCGGTGACCGGAAGACGGTGATGACGTCAGAAACCGACGAAAGAGAGAGAGAGAGAGACTGTGTGTGTATTTTGGTGCGAAGTTTCAACGGAAGCAATATATAAAGAGAGGAATGAGATCAGAATGTGTTTTTGCAGAGAGAAGAAATAGAAATGAGATTAGACAGGGAGATTGTACAAGACTTAATGCAATAAGTACGATTTCTATAAATTGGGGGAAAAGCTTGACTTTGGGGCTTTGGGGCAGTGTCGTTTTACGTGTAACAGGATAAAGTCGACCTTTCTTTACCATGGTTAGTATGAATTAACCATGGTTTACTGCTCATGTTTTGCTTCGTGATTGGCCCTCTAGTACTACTAGTAGTATCTTAATTACAACTATATCCTTGCCTACTATATTTAACGACTACTTGAGGAATAATGAATGTAAAATGCGTCTTTCATAAATATAGTATTTTTTATTTAGTTATGATTAACTGATTATTTTCTATTTTAAATTTAAACTACTACTAATATTAAATTATTTAATTTAATATATTTATAAAATATGAATAAGTATTTATCCTAATTTACGTACTAACTACTTCCATGCGTTTAAGATTTTTTATTTATTTATTTTTTTGGTGTGGCTGGGAGAGGAGAGAGGAGACATGATTATTTTAGGTGGAATTAGATGAGATTTTTAAGTTAAAGTTGTGTTAACTAGGGGTTGTTTAAGAATATTTGCATTGGTTGTTGTCTTATTTTCAAATTCACTTGACATTTTATGTACTTTTTTTTCCCTCTCTGTAGAGAAAGGCAAACTTTAATGAATCCATGGTTTGTGATATTAATTCTCAAAAATGTCCAAACTACGTAGTAATTAATTCTATTGAAAATTTTACTAGTTATTAAGTAATAAGATTTGCAAAATGTTGTATGAATTATAAAAATCACATAGTGATCGCGCATTATGACTCGAGAGAAAAGATTATGCATTATTTTACAAAAGATCATTTGAGCATTTTATATGCATAGGGACATTATCTCATTCAGTGCATAAAATACAAGTTTTTTTTTTTGTTTACCACTTTGGACCACAATTTTCCTTTTGCCAAGATATTGCTAACAACCCCACTTAAACTCAAATAAGACAACTAGACCAAAGAGACACCACTAATAGATACGGAAAAGATTTTATAAACAGAAAATACCCCCTTAGTCTCTATTATAACTTGGCACGGAATTATGAAAAGAATTTAAATATGCGATCTTAAATTTATTAGCTATAAAAACATGTCACTAAAGGTAGAAAGAGAAATTGAAAGTTAAATTGTATTTAAATATGTAAAAGTGACGAATAGACTAATAAGAAATAATATCAAAAAAAATAAAATAAGAAAAGTACCGTTTAGGACCAATATCTATATTCGCCCGAAACTTTATTATTAGAACCTTAATATGATTTACGTAGTTTCTTTATAATTTTTGGATAAATTAGCTCAATGGAATTTTAACCGCCTTTTAACTAGCTACAAAAAGAAAATAAATAAAGAGATCAAAAGAAAGGGTGAGATGCAATATTAGTGGTTTACCAAGACCATAAGAAAACTTGCTTGATTAATTCTTAATATGGTTAGGGTTAGTTTGATTAACCTATATAGAAATATAAAAGAAGACTTCATTAGCATGAATAAATAATGTTATCTTGTGAACAGTGTAACAAAGTCGGGTTGTTAATTATTTATTGAAGAAGATGTACTTCTTCTCTATTGGCTCATTATTTTAATCAATAATTTTAGGTCAAATGTGGATAAGCTATGACTGATTAATCCTTCCATATGCTTTTCTTGATAGACTCCAACCAATGGCAAAAGTACAAAAAAGATATACTATTTACAATATAAGATTAACAAACATCTCAATCAAACACGATAAGGGAGATCCATTTAATTAAATGATTTTTGATTAGTAAAATAGTATATTGAAAGGCATCCTCGGATTACTTATGGAATAGGTGCTCTTCCCCAATAAGAATCATTAAAGGACCACAAGGTGTTTATGTGCAACTAACATATATACATAAGGAAATATTTAAGCAATTTATTAACTTTTGGGGGTTACTAAAGGTTTCTACTTGAATATATTAATGTCTTTTTGGGTTTTGCCCTATTAAAAAAAAATAGTTTCTCGCCTTTATCATTTCGATTAATTAGAATTTGCATCATGTAAGACCGTTAAAGAGAAAGTGTTTTCCTCCAAATTCTTTCCATTCATAGGGTTGTATCTTAAATTGTGGAGATCTAGTGCCTAAATATATTGTGTGAGATTTAAAATCTCAACCTACTAGCTGCTAGAAGTACTATATGTTTTATATACATGTTTAATGTGTGAGCAATTTGCAGAAGATAATAACTCAACGTACATAAAATTAATTTAATGAATCATAAGTTGAATACATAGATCATGTATGTATCTTTGAAAGTTGAATATTCTTAACTTATTATTATCAAACAACAAGTTTCTATGAATTTTACTATTTTAATTTAAATGATTAAGTAGTGGGGGAACTTCTTGAAAACTTAGTACTACTTTTTCACTTTCAGGAAAAGGTCTATAAATTAGAAAATTATGGACGTGCTTTGCAATCTCGAAAAAAAAATAGCCATAAAGATAGAGAAGGGCATTTGGAAAATAATTGTAAACTAAATGATAGGATTTAAATAAATAACAACCAAAAAAGGGCGAAAAAGAAGAAGAAAAAGACAAAGTCCGAAGTAAGCATAATGGAGAGTGCGTAGATTAATAATGTAGTGAAGAAAAGGTATGCACAATTAATTAAATGTCAATAACATAAATGCACTTTATCCATTCGTGCAATTATTTATCAGCCAATTATTTCACAACTTGTCATTAATTTAGCAAGAATTTATTCACTAGTCAGCTTTATTTCCAGTTTATTTTCTTTCAACAGAGGTCAGGTGGATATTTTCTCCAATTTCAGTGCTCAATTAGTCATCTGAAACTTAGGTTAATGCTTTTCAAAACACTACTCTTAGCAGACACGTGATGCGCGTGTCCCTCGTATTAATGAAAATAAATTTTTAAAAACAATATAAAAAATATTTATAAAAATGTATTTGCGCTATAATATAAAAATTAATAAAAATTTGCAAGTTTCAAAATGATAAAATTAATTATGTTTAGAAGTTTAATCTACTCTAGTAGTTTTTTGTTCATCTTGTTCTTGTACTTGTACAAAAAATAAAAATGGACAAAAATTTTGAGTATACTTCCAATTCTAGGTTTTTTATTGTTCACGGGGAAAGAGCGTCCTAATTGCTCTTCAAAGTCTAAAATATTGCCTAACCTTAAATATGAATTATCATTGATTCTTCCATATATTGTTTTATTCAAAATTGTGTTTTTCATACATTTTTTTAACGTGCTCTTTATTAGCATAAAAATTGCAGGATGACTTAGTTACTTTAATTTCATTAATTTATTCCTTTTTCACAGAATATACATCCATGAAAAGTAACATATAAGAAATATTATTATGTTACATATATAGTTCAGATAAAGAAAAAAGTGTATGTAAGGTAGAACTTTAATTGACTTTAAATTCCTAAATTTTAGGACTTCTTACCTAGTTCAAATAAGTAAATATTTAATAATAAATTTTTTAGTGCATTTCAAAGTACTAAATATTAGGATAATAATTAAATGACTATTTTGTCTAGTGTGAACTCTAATTTTTAAGGGTAAAAAAGCGAACGATTCGCTAAAGACCTTCGTACTTTTAATATAGTACAGATATATATAAATGATTTTACAAAATCCTATTATGCTTAATATAATTACTAGTTTTTTGTTTTTTTTTATTAGCGAATTTCGGTATAATATTACATTTCTTTTCATTGTTTATTCAATCAAAGAGAAGATAATTTGAAGTTTATCGAATGTGTTATCCAAACTTTTAAAAAAATTAAAAAGAAAAAGAAAAGAGAAGAACAACAACTTCTTTTCTAAATATTGTTTTATATATTTTCAAATATGCTTTTTCAACTTCCACGAAATATTTCCAAAACGCCAATTTATATTTATAAAAGAAATATATTTTACATGTTTGGGAGAGGGAACCTGAAATATAAAAAAAATAGGGAAAAACTGAAATTAAAGCGAGTATTTCAATTAAATAATTATTTTTCTTTTTGTCGGAACAACCTTATAGGTTAGAGTGGTCCTTGTTTGACGGGGATGGCCGAAGACCGAACGCAGTCATTCTGCTTGTCACCGGAAGGGATAACGTTCATAAAGGTGTATTAAATGTCCTGCGTTCAGTAGCATTTAACAAGAAATATTATGCAGCATTAAGAGCGACGGACCGTTATAGAGAATTAGGCATTTATATTCACCGTTACATCTTCATCAATGACCCTCGTAATTGACATTAAAGAAGGACACAATCTTAGGACCTCTTTCCTTAGACACAACTATAAATATTGAGCTAAGTTATCATCATAAAGCACACGAATTTTCTGGCAAAACTTACACAACATTCTATACAAAGCTTAATACAATCCTACTTTTCCTCTTTTTGATCTCATCATTGATGTGCCCGGAAACCTTGTTCCCGGAACTGTCATCTCTGTTGTTTCATCTACATTTTAAGGCTAAGCAGTGTACATTTCTTCAATTATTGCATTATTTCAGGATCAAATTAGTTTACTTGTCTAGAAACCACGTATAAATTTAACTGTATTGTTTTACGTATAATCAGTTTGGCACCCACAGTAGGGCCTAGACAGCCGTGTAATTAAATTATTTTTTGCCTTTTTTACTAACGTGATTTGATTATTTTGTCTTTAGAAAAATCACAAAAAATGGCAGATAACACTGTTAATAACACGTACAACCCTGAAATTCGAGGGGATCAACCTCATTTCGAGGATTCAATCATTGACACCCGTAATGAGGGAAATAACGCAATGCCGGTGCATGACAGGCAGAACTCTCGACAGGTTAGGGAGACAACACTCGATGATGCTGATGAGGAGCATGTCGTGGATACGGTGAGGGCCCTGTAAGAGCAACATGCGATCATTCTAGGCCATTTCACGCGGTAGGAAAAGGTTATGACGGAGTTGAAGCACGCGCTATCGGGGGCTTCGAATAACACAAACATACGAGATCCAATTCCTCCCGGTGTTCCCGCAAACCAAATAACACACAGAGTCGACAATAACACTCCTAGGGGTGAAGTTGGCTCTGACGGGGGATGGGGAAACGGACCAGGTCTCAATAACGAGAAAGACTCGTTCAAGAATGAAGTTTTACGGTTTATGAGGGAAGTAAACGCGGTTATGGACCAGATACCGGGCGCGCCACCAGTATTGAAAAGCCCGAACTCGAAGAAGTATACTCAATTTGCGTACAAGCCGAGTGCGGCACCAGAACGAATCCCAAAGCGGTTCAGAATGCCTGAAATGCCAAAGTATGATGAGACTTCAGACCCACAGGAGCATATTACCACCTACACAACGGCGGTAAAAGGAAATGATTTAGCTCCTCACGAAATTGAATCTGTGTTGCTAAAGAAATTTGGAGAAACTCTCACGATAGGAGCTCTAGCGTGGTATTCATTATTACCCGAGCATTCCATAGATTCATTTGAGATGCTCGCGAATTCTTTCATCAAGGCTCATGTCGAGGCCAGAAAAGTACAAACCCGGAAGGTCGACATATTCAGGATTGCACATGGAGAATCTGAATCATTACGAGAGTTTGTTACCCGATTCTAGAAAGAAAGAATATTCCTCCCGTCTATCCCGTATGAATGGTCAGCTGAAGCATTTACCAAAGGATTGAATCCGAGAAGCTCGGAAGCTTCCCGGAAGCTGAAGGAGAGCTTGCTTGAGTTTCAAGCAACAACTTGGACGGATGTCCACAACCGATACGAGTCAGAGATAAGGATCGTAGATGACCAGGTCGGTTTTACATCATCGGCCAAGGGACGGGAGAAGAGCAGAGAAAAATCAAAGGATGACTACGACGCGGACAGACGGATTTTGAGGGGCCGGTTTTTGCCTTATGAGCTGACCGAAGGCCGTGGCAGAAAGTTTCGGGCAGCAAACAAGTTCACCGTTGACAGAGAGACCGATCGTGGTCGAAACAATAGATCACTTCAGGATAAAGAGACGTCAGGGTCTCGGGATTCTTCTTACCCCAAGTTATCGGAATATAACTTCAACGGCAGTATAGTGAAGTTGGTGTAAGCTATGAGAAACATTAAAAAAACATGATTCCTGAGACCTATGAGATTCGATTCCAGACAGAGGGATCCCAACTTGTGGTGTGAATTCCATGGGACGAACGGTCACCGAACAGGGGACTGCCGACACCTCCGGGAAGAGGTGGCAACACTATTGAAGAATGGTCACCTCAGAGAATTCTTGAGTGACCGATCTAAGAACAATTATGGTCGTAACAGAGACAACGTGGAACCTTCAAAAACAGGAGAAGAACCCTACGCCAAACGATCAATACGATCTTCAGATGGAATGAGATTAACGGGGACACCTTTTCGGCAGCGAAGAAGACGAAAGTATCTATAACTCATAGTAAAAGACTCCGGGAAGATGATATCACTTTCACGGAGGAGGACGCAGACGGATTGTTGTTACTAAACAACGATGTACTGGTAATTTCTTTAAATGTGTTGGATTTTAAGATTAAGCGTGTTCTAGTAGATCCAATAATTTCGGCTAATATCATACAATAGAGAGTATTTGAGCAAGCTAAACTCACCGGAAGCATTATTCCGAAAACAAAGCTCCTCGTTGGATTCCACCTTGCGAGTATGACGACCCGGGAAGAAATTTTGCTGCTCACGAACGCTGAAGGAGTAATGAAAACAACTCTTTTTGAAGTAGTACATGGTGACATGGGATACAATATCATCCTGGAAAGACCATGGTTACACGATATGAAAGTTGTACCCTTAACATATCACTAATTGCTAAAGTTTCTAACGCCCGAAGGAATCAAGCAGATAAGAGGTGATCAACCGGCAACAAGAGAGATGAATGTAATTTCAGTTTCTACTAGCAAAGGGAAGGAGCACATGGCATAGCAATTACAGGAATCGTCACCTATTCTGGTTTTATTGAATTTCTTAAATTTAATGTCGATTGTTTTGCATGGTCACACGAGGATATGACAAGTATCCCAACGGAAGTAGCCGTGCACAAACTGAGTTTGGATACCAACGTACCTCTGGTAAGACAAAAGAAATGCCCTATTGCCGAGGCCATGAATAAATTCTTCAAAGAAGAGGTAACCCGCTTGCTTAATATATCTTCGATACGAGAGGTAAGATATTAGGACTAGCTATCCAATGTAGTAGTAGTTCCGAAGAAGAATAATATATTTCGCATATGTGTAGACTAAGGGGAAGTAAGGTATGTTTTCGAGCTAAGGATTATCTAGCAATTCATTGGAGGGATCTTTGAAGACACAAGACTTCCAGTGTTCCAATTTGCAATCTTTGCATTCGAACACTGGGGGGATGATATGAGGATATGGCAACATTGACTGCCACGTCGACCGGGAAATGAAAATCCACAAACCAAATGCATCATCGAGACCAGGGACTGCGCAGCCAGCCCCGTAGAAATAAGTTGTACAAGATAGACATAAGTAATGGCTATTTCTTTTTAGCATAATAAATTTTAGCCACAAGTAATGGCAATTTCTTAGCATAATAAATGCTTGTGTACTTTTGAAAATAGAAAGAATTATACTAAAAGAAATCCTTTTATTTTTATCTTGTTTTTTGTCTGAACGATGAACTAACTTTATCATTTGAAAGTTAAACAAGTATTTCAAATGTTAGTGCCATAACGAACATTAGACGTCCTATTCAAGAGCACCGTAAACATAAGAGGGTCCTCTCTTAAGAAAACTCTCACGTTAAAATGGTTGGTTTCGGAAGAATTTATACCCGAAATCAAAATGCTTTCGAGGAAAAATGCACCCGAAGACATACACGAAAGGAAGCAAAAAGTAAACTTACGCAAATACTTATAGAAACACTTACGTACAAGGGATAATGCTCGGAACCAAAAGTGCTTCGAGGAAAATGCACCCGAAGACATACACGAAAGGACGCAAAAAGTAAACTTGTGCAAATACTTATAGAAACCCTCACATAAAAGGGATAATACTCGAAACCAAAGTGCTTCAAGGAAAATGCATCCGAGACTACACATAGTAAAGCGCGAACAGAAAAACATGCGCAGAATTCTTAAGCAAATGCAAAAGTTATAAACTTCCATTGATATTAAAATAAAAGTAATACTCAAACAATACTTGAGCAAAAGTATGTCTTTATTTACAAGAACGTGCCAAAATGGTAAAAGTACAAAAAGGGGAAAAGAAAAGAAAAGCTAAGCTGCAGTGCCTACGGAACTAGGAGGAAGAGAAGTGTCCGCATCCTCGGGAGAAGTAGGTGGTTCCATCGGTGGCTCAACATTTTCATCAGTTTGGCCTTCGACATCATCATCTTTCGATTCCTCTTCAGTTCCCGAAAACTCGAAACTAGAACTAGAAGGGCAGGTACATCAGACCTCGATGGGAGTCCACTTTTAGCAGCTAACTCAAGCTCGCGTGCTATATCAATTTTGGCATCAAAGACAATGACACCAGCTTTGGCCTCTTACAAGGTTTTTCTCCTCATGGTGTACATAACGTAAGTTTTTTCAACAACGAGGAAAGCCTCTCAGCGCTTGAGTTCTTCTTTGAGTTGGGTTACCTCGGCAGAAAGGTTTTCCTGAGCGGACCTAGTAGATTTGAGGCTGACATCAAGGTCACGAACAGTTGAACTAAAGAGCCTATTACGCTCGATAGTTTTCCTGTACATCACTTCTAGCCGGGCGTGTTTCGTCCCCACAACAGCAAGCTCTTCAATTTTGGAGCTCAAGGCTTCCTCTAAGTTAATCACTCTTTCAGCGAAGGTATCCTCGTGCTCGGTTGCAGTAAGAACGGTGGACTTCAGCCCATTTGGCCTTGGCTTCATCAAATCTAACCCTCAGCGGGCCAATTTCTTGGCTAAGGGTTACCACTTCTTGCTCGCTTTGCTGCAAACGAGCCTCCAAAACAACGACCTCAGTAGCTTTGGTTTTCAGTTCAGAGAAGCGGAGAACAGTTCGGTCCCGTTCCACCAAAAGCTAATTCCGTTCAAAAGTAAGTTCCTCCTTCTCACAAATCAACTTCTGAAGGCCCTCAGAAGCAAGAAAGTTGGCCTACAAAACAAGAAGAAGTAAAACTTAGGATACATTCATACAAAAGTAGAAGAAATAACAAAGGAAGAAAGGAATGTACCGCTGCGGCATTGTGCATGGCGTTGTTCAACAAACACTCTCCCGAGAGTGCCTGAATCTTTTCCTAGTCTTTCTCTGAAGCCAAAGGCTTCAGATAATTAGCAAGCTCCACCGGCCGAGATAGCAAGTTGCATCCGGTAGAGATCGAAAGAGTAACGTTCCTCCTCCTTTGTGGATCTTCTGAAGGGGCAACATAATTTTGCATTAAATTCTCATGGACTGGGACTGTGGAAGAGGAACACCCTCTTCATGGTCAGGTACGGTCGGTGGAGGAAATATAACAACTGTTCGTGGAATAATGGATGAAAATGGAAGTGATGTAGCAGTTGCTGGTATTGGTGAAGATGGAGATGAAGCTGATGGAGTTGAAAAATGAAAAGCAGTTGCATCAAATGCTGTGCTGGTTGTTGGATGCTCGCCAACCAAATATGACAAGGACCCAGTACTCAGCCCCGTAGTACCGGGCATAGTAATTGGGGCCCGAAACGAAAATGGGAGTTGACATTATCTACCAAATCAAACTCTCCCCAAAGTGATGAGGCATCGTCCCCGGTTGGTGTAACTCTCTCAACATGTCGAGCATCATGTTGAGATGATGAGGATCGTGGTCTTCTATGTAGAGAAGCTCCCTCATCACTAGCTTTTTCATCATCATCAATCATCATGGTGTCTATGACTGGCCCGGAAGGAAGACCAGTCACCATCGCCGCCGGGAGATGACTTGGGATGGGTGGGGGGGATCAATCTTTTCCCTCTTATTTGTTTTCCCGGCCGCGGAGGAACGTCTTCTCTTCGGTTGTTTATCCTCCGGTTGGGGACTCCGCAAAGCAATGTTTGTACCCGAAACTGGCCCGGAGATACCTGTTCAAGTAAGTGCCTCATGAAGCAACCTCGCTGCATCAGCAGGATCAACCAAGGCATCCTCATCGGGGACAACAATAGAGCCTGCAGGTAGACCTAATTTCGTAAACAAGTTAAAAGGGTTCAACCACGTTCTCCATATACAAAAACAATGGAAGCAAGGTAAGTTAAAATTACCATGAGTTTTGGCCTTTCACCCGTATGTAAGGGCCAGTTCTTTCCACAAACGAGTTTCGGGCGTCGTGACGTCCAAGATCTTTTGAACCTACAGGTCCAAGCCTTCCATTACCGGTGGTATCCATCGAGTTGCTGAAACAAACAAAGGATGAATGATCAGTATGGCTATTGAAAAATATTTAGTAAAAGGAAATACTAAACAAAGAGCTTACGAGTGCGGTTCCAATCCACCGGAAAGGATGAAGCTGTTGTCGGAATGATGTCGTTCGTGGCGACTGCAACAAACCATTCCATCCACCCACGGTCGTTGTCATCATCCATGCTAGACAACAAAGCATGGTGGCCACGCTTGTAGAGGTTTATCATTCCCCCGCGGAAGATTTTGGGAGAATAAAGATTCATCATATGAGCTAAGGTTAGCTCCTCTCCAGTCTCTTGGCACAAGCGTCGAAGGCAGGCGGCCGTCCTCCACACTGAAGGACTTACCTGTGTCAAACACACCTGGTAGCGAAGGCAAAAATCCGCAATCACAGAATCAAGCTCCAAACTCAAAGAAAACGCACCCAAAGTAAAGGGATATGTGTAAAAGTATGTAAAATCTTCCTTGGGAAGGGTCACTCGCTCCGATAGATCAGGAGCAATGACATCCAACTCATGGCAGCGACAGACTTCCTTCACAGTAGGAATACTGGAAGGACGAATGGAACAAGGTACCTACTAACAATCCATGTACGAGGGTTAGCAATATGGGATTTCTCTTCTAAGTCCTTTGTGGTACTAAGTTTCCTTGGGATGATGGAACCCACCATTGGAGTAGCAGAGTCCCGACGAGCGCAAAACACAATATGAAATTGATGCTTGCTAATCAAAGATAGTATAGAAAAATACCATCTCCAGAGGGATTATATTTAAATAATGTTCAAGTAATTTCTGGCTTAATTGCTATTCAGGAGGATTAACAGCTGAGATTTATATGATTAATAGTAAAATTTAACAAAGAATCTAAAATCTACATCTATTGACTAGTGATTATCGAAACAAGGAATACGCAATTAAGGTTATCAGTGAAAGAGGATAGGGTTTTGACAGAATAAGTGCAAGATAATTGTTTGGGATCTAACTCTAGATAATTCACTTCCAATGCTCACGCGACTCTCTCGAATTCACTCTATTATTAGTTCAAACTTTCAGCAAAAACTCCTTTCTCGATTAAGTCTTAACCTCATGAGATGAACAAATTTAAGCACTGTGAAGATATGCAAGAATGCGTAATGGATTGGTATTTAGGAAAACCTCTTTCGATTATTCTCCTAACTAGATTTAATCAATGATTCAACTAGATCTATGAACTCAGCCAACAATATAATGCAAAGATATCACAAGTTATGCCTCTTTCGATTACAAGAACAAGTG
>AWOL01S0027161.1:7081-19662 GCA_000715115.1 Nicotiana otophora | reverse complement strand
AATTAAAGTACATGGTGTAATGTGCTAAGCACTAGGGGAATATTCTTGAACAATGTAGTAATTGTACTTCATAATCAGAAAATCCTAGACATTTTTCTGCAAAACTCCATCGTCTCCAACACCCCCCCCCAAGTTGGAGGGGGAAGGAAACACACCCAACTTGCCCAATAAATCACGATGAAGAGGTCATGTGAGTAGTTTTGTGAACAGATCTGCCAACTGGGCAGAAGATCGAACAAAAGATAATGAAATCAGCCCAGCTAGATATTGTTCTCGCATAAAATGACAGTCGATTTCAACGTGCTTCGTCCATTCATGAAAAACGGGGTTTTTCGCTATGTGAAATACTGCTTGGCAGTTGGAGTGAAGGGTGACTGGAAGAGAAATAGGAATTGCCAGATCTTCAAAAAGACGAACCAACCATGTATGCTCTGCAACCACTCGCCTCATGGATTGGTATTCTGCCTCGGCCGAACTGAGTGAGATTGAAGTTTACTTCTTGGATTTCCAAGAGATCGGAGAGGTACCAAGGGAAATGTAAAAATCACTCACCGACTTCCTCGAGTTCGGGTAAGTTGCCCAATCGGAATCATAAAAGGCTAGGAGTTTGAATGATGAGGAAGAAGACATAAAGATCCCAAGCTCAGGATCTTTAAGCAAATAGCGAAGCACACGGAATGCTGCATCTAGATGTGACTGTCTTGGGTCCTTCATGTACTGACTGAGGTGCTAGACCGTGAAGGACAAGTCTGGCCGGGTGTGAGTGAGGTAGTTAAGTTTTCCAAGGAGATGGCGATACAAGGTGGGATCCTTCACTGGTTCCCCTGTTTGAGTAGACAAACGAGCAGATGAATCAAGTGGAGAAGAAACATGTGGCAAATGAAAGGAGTCAAATTCTTGGAGAAGGTCTAAAGTGAATTTGCGCTGAGCAATGATGAGTCTATCTGTTTCTCGGATAACTTTCATCCCTAGAAAAAAATGTAAGTCCCCGAGATCTTTAATTCTGAATTCTTGATTGAGAAATTCTTTCAATGCATGCAATCACGCACTGTCATTTCCTGTCAAGAGTATATCATCCACATAGATAGCCACTATAGAAATGGAAGAATCTGACTTTTTAAAGATCGTTTAACGAGTGCGTGAATCCCTTAAAGTTCAAAGCAGCTGTAAGTTTAGCATACCACTATCGAGATGCTTGTCGTAGCCCATAAAATAATTTCTTTAACTTGCTTGCATGAGTAGGCGAAAGAGGTATAATCCCAGGTGGGAATTTCATGTACACTTCTTCATTTAGGTCTCTATGTAGGAAAGCGTTATTCATATCTAGTTGGTATAGACCCCATTATTTCTTTACTGCAGTGGCCAATATGCATCTGATTGTGGTCATTTTCACCAGGGGTAAAAACGTTTCATTGAAGTTTATGCCCTCTTTCTGTATGTCTGCTCTAATGACTAATCTCGCCTTTAGTCTTTCCACACTGCCATCTGAATGTTGTTTAATCTTCTAAACCCATTTGCATGGTAAAACTTTCCTCCCAGGTGGTAATTCAACCACTTCACATGTCTTATTAAGTTCAAGAGCCTCAATCTCTTTATCCATTGCTTCTTGCCACCCTGAGTGATGTGTTGCCTGTAAATAGTTGAGAGGTTCTTGTATATTGGACAATGTGTTTAGCATGTTTTGATTAGTAGAAGATAGTCCACTGAAAGATATACAAGTAGGTGTAACAGGTGTGAGAAAGCAAGAGTTGCTAATATTTGTGAGTTGGAGTGCATTACAGATATAATCCTTGAGATAAGATGGAGTTGTGTGTGGTCTGGTAGACTTTCTAATAAGAACATCCATCATAGGATCAGAATTTAGAGGAGGAAAAATAGGTACAAATGTATGTGATTGACTAGGTGATACTGGAGAATCTGGAGAGAACTTAGAAGAATAGCTAGAGGAAATATGTGTGCTAGGATGAATTAAAGAAATGGGAGAAGAACAGAAATCAATTGATGATTCAGTAGGCTCTTGGAAAACTTCAGTGTGAGGTGGCAAAGGGTAAACGTTCTGGAGTCTGGTTACTTACACTAACTTTAGCAGTGGGTAAAGAAACATCAGAACAAGAATTAGACTTAATAGAAGCAAATGGAAAGAATTCTTCATGAAATACAATATCTCTAGAAATGAAGGGCTTTAAATTCTTGAGCTTCAACACTTTGTAACCCTTCTTTCCATGAGGATAACCTAAGAACACAAAAGGAGAAGCCCTTGGTTCAAACTTAGTTCTATGATTTGAGAGAGTGAAAGCAAAAAACAAACACCCAAAGCATCTAAGGTTAGAGTAAATTGACTTACTTTTAAAGAGAACTTCATAAGGAGTTTTAAATTTTAAAACACTTAAAGGAAATCTGTTGATCAAATAGGTTGCGGTAAGAAGGCAGTCACCCTAGTATAATATAGGTAGGTGTGATTCGTATAACAAGGCTATGGATGTCTCTAATAGATGATTGTGTTTTATCTCCACAACTCCATTTTGTTGTGGTGTGGACACACAAGTGGTTTGATGAATAATACCTCGTGACTAAAAAAATTCTGATTGAATGTTCCCACTTCTCAATTCAAAGGCATTATCTGACCTTATAATTTTGACCTTGCTGTTAAACTGACTTTCTATCATGGCGAGAAAGCCTTTTAGAATAGTGAATGCATTGGATTTGTTGGTTAGTAGATAAGTCCATCTTCCTCTACTGAAATCATCAACAATTGTAAGAAAATACTTAAAACTATCATATGTAGCACTATTGTATAGTCCCCAGGTATCCACGTGAATTAATTCAAACACTTTCTTGGTAGAAATAGAACTAGAGGGAAAAGGAAGTTTGGATTGCCTTGCCATAGGACAAATAACACATAGAGTGGAAATTTTAGAACAATTGGATATAGAAACTAATGAAACATTCTTCATATTGCTAAGAGGCATATGGCCTAATTTGTAGTGCCACAACTTTTTTTTTACACTTGAATCAGAAAAACTAAAACATGACTGTAAACCATGATTGGAAACAGAATTCCTTCTTGGAATTAAAACTCTTCTAAACTTAGGTGAACTCTTAGACACTATTGTTGTATGTCTGGATTTGAGAATATAGAGGCCTCCTTCCTCTTTACCAATCTCCAGTGGACTCTTCATTGAAGGGCCCTGCAGAAGGAAACGTGAAGAGGGAGTGAATAAAACATATTGCTTGAGTTGTCTGCACAACTTGTGCACATACAATAAATTATATTTAAAGGGTGGAATGTAAAGAACATTTCGCAGAATCAGATTAGGCAAAAGAGAATCAGTTCCTGAATGAGTGACTTTAACTCTGTAAGAGTTTGGGAGTTTAACCATGAGAGGTTCGTGCAAGATTTTTAAATCTATGAAAGATTATTTGTTGAAAGACATATGTTCTGTTGCTCAACTGTCCAATATCCAAGAATCATCATTGGTTTGAATTAAACATGCAAAAGAGTCAAAGAGATTGGTTATACCAGCACAACTTACATTTACTGCAACATCAAAGGTTCCTGCATTGTTTTGTCCCATTTTCACTTGCTGAAGGAGCTGCATCAGTTCAACCACATTCTCTTTGGTAAGGTTCTGACCTCCTGTTGCATTTTCTGCTCCCTGTTCACTTTCCTCATTTGAAAAGAAAGCGTTGTTTGCCTAGGCACCTCCCTAAAACAGTTTTTGCTTTGTGAACTTGAAATCTGTTGGAAACCCATGAATCCTATAGCACTTGTCTATGCTATGTCTAGGCTTCTTGCAATAAGAACAAATTCCTGTGATGACAATAAAATATTGCTCTTTACCACAATAAATATGTCATTCAGTCCCATTAGGAACTGCAGTAGTCTCTCATCTTGGTGTGCTTTCAAGCTTTTGACTTTTACTCCACACTCACACTTACAAACACAAGCAGAAAATGTGTTGAGTGCATCTAGTTCATCCCATAGGCTCTTCATTTTGGTGAAGTAAGTTGCCACACTTGAATTTTCTTGCACCACTGAACTTAGCTCCTTTTGTAGTTGGAACAACTTTGCTCCATTTGCTTGACCAAATCTATCTTCCAGGTCACTTCATAAATCTTTTGCACTCTGTGAATAGAGAACACTCTCAGCTATCTCTTTGGACAAGGAATTGAGCAGCCATGAAAGTACCATATCATTGCATCTAGCCCAAGCTTGCTAAATTCCAGAATCAGCCTTAGGGACAACCAGGGTACCATCGATAAATTCCAGCTTGTTCTTTGCAGACAAGACAATAATGACTGCCCTTCTCCAACCTCCATATCCGTTTTCATCAAAAGCTGAGGACACAAGGTTCATCCCTGGATAGTCAGAAGGATGAAGGTAGTAAGGGTGAGTAGAGTCAATCACTCCTGAAGCAATGGTAACTGCAGGTGCAAGAGCATTGGTGGTAGTAGTAGCAGAAGCTAGAGTATCGGCCGACTGTGGTGAAGAATCCATAGCAGACAAACTTAAGAGAAAAAGAAAAATGAAGAAGGAAAGGTGATTTATGAATGAAAAAACAGAAAATGATAGCAAAATCAAACCTGCTTTGAAACTATGAGAAAATGAGAGAATGATTTGAAGATTTCCTTCTTTTGTATATTCAACAGAAACCTGTGTTTTGTCATTGTACGTACCTAGGATTATATAAAAAAGGGACGAAATTGTACATAAAATAAAATACAAGGAAAGAAAAAATAATTAATTAAAAATACATTATGTAATGTGCTACCACTATGAGAATATTATGAAACAATGTAGTAATGAGAATAAACAACTAAAGTATATGGTGTAATGTGATGAACACTAGTGAGCACTAAGAGAATATTCTTGAACAATGTAGTAATTGTACTTTATAATTAAAAAATCCTAAATATTTTTCTGGAAAGCTTCATCGTCTCCAACAATAATTGAATTAGTCAATGATATTATTAAAATAATCTTTTCTAGCGATTTAATTTTGTAAACATATAGTTAATTTTCCAAGCATAAAATGGTAAAGTCTTAAAAAGCTAGAGGAAAAGCCACAATTATGTATTATTTAAAAAAGAAGAAGTGATATATATATCTTACATGGATTAACAGGCCAAAACAAAAAACAAAAAGTAGGTTTCCTACTTCTCGACCGGTAGATAATATAATGACTGGTTTGGAGAAAAAAGATAATGCATGGCCAGCTAGTTAGAATTATTACTACTACTACTACTATTTTTGACAAAAAAGAAGCTTCATGGCTATGCTCGCGAGACGGAACTAGGGATTTAAGTGTGTGAGTTCTAAATTTTAAAATAAAATATTGTTTTCAGGGGGAATCGAACCCCCATCTTTTCTAACGAATCCATAACCCTTACTATTGAACCAAAACCCCTTTTGTTATTGGATTCGACAGTATATATTTATATTGATTTAGTAAATATTTCAATATAAATACAGAGTCCGGAAAAAATTATTGAGTTCGTCCGAACCCACACCCACTACTGTAGCTCCGCAATGCTTGTTTTGGAAATGCAGACATGAGTGGTGACGTATACGTGGAATGGATAACGGTACAAAAATCATAAGCAATCATAATTACTCCCTTTTCTCGAAATCTCGAAAAACAATGCTGGTGCTCATCAATACAGTCTTACCAAAAAATTTAGTATTTTATGGGAGGGCGCGAGTCTATCAATAGTGAAAAAAGAAGAAATACGTGTTAACTATTATAAAATAAAGACCGTAAAGTAAAGATAAGTATAAAGAGAAACTCAAATACTATTCAACTTTAAATTTATGTACATAATGAACCGAAAACTTTCCTATTTATAAAAGAAAGGAAGCTGTTGCGTAAGTTGTTATTGTACCAGATATAGATAATCTTCTATCGGGGATAATATTTATCCATAACGGAATACCGAAAGGATAAGCTTTTTCAGGAGACTTATTTTCAATAGAGTACTAAATAGATAAAAATATTTACGATGGAGTCCCATATGGATAAGCTTCTTCAGGAAGCTTCTTTATAACAGAGTATTAAACGAGCATCCATAATATAATATATTTATAAACCTCCCCTTCGATGTTCATTAAAAGATAATGTGCCTCATTAAAACCTTACTAGAAAAAACCCCGTGGGAAAAAAAAATCCTAGTGAAGGAAAAAGAGTACACATATTTAGTAATACATATAACTAGTTGTCTCATTAAAAACCTTATAAGGAAAACCCCGTGGGAAAAACCTTTGGTGAAATGTGCTTCGTTCTATCTCCTTTTTTAAATCCTCCCTTCAATTGGGCTATGCATGCATTATTATCTTCGTATAAAGTTGTGGGTCTTTTCTCACATTCCAAACCACATTTTTCTCGAATAAAATGAATTATTGATCTTAACCATACGCATTCCCTACTTGCTTCATGAATAACTATTATCTCAGCATGATTTGAAGAAGTAGCAACAATAGATTGCTTTGTGGAGCGCCATGATATGATAGTACCTCCACATGTAAACATGTACCCGATTTGAGATCTAGCTTTATGGGGATCAGATAAATAACCCGTATCTGCATAACCAACAAGATATGCACTATCTTTGTTAGGATAAAACAAACCCATATCAATAGTTCCCTTTAAATATCGCAATATATGCTTAATCCCGTTCCAATGTCTCTGTATACGAGAAGAACTATATCTTGCTAGTAAATTAACAGAAAATGCTATGTTAGGCCTTGTAGCATTAGCAAGATACATTAGTGCACCAATTGCACTGAGATAGGGTACTTCGGGACCAAGGAGTTTCTCATCCTCTTCTAGAGGCCGGAACAAATCCTTATTCACTTCAAGTGATCGAACAACCATTGGTGTACTCAATGAGTGCGCTTTATCTATGTAAAAACGTTTTAAGACCCTTTCTGTATAGGCAGATTGATGGATAAAGATCACGTCTGCTAAATGTTCAATTTGCAGACCAAGATAAAGTTTTGTCTTTCCAAGATCTTTCATCTCAAATTCTTTCTTAAGATATTCAATTTATTTTTGGAGCTCTTCTGGAGTTCCAACAAGATTTATGTCATCAACATAAACAAGAAGTATAACAAATTCTGAAGCCATTTTCTTTATAAAAATACATTGACAAATAACATCATTTATGTAACCCTCTTTCAACAAATATTCAGTGAGGCGATTATACCACATGTGCCCAGATTGCTTTAAACCGTACAAAATTTTTTGTAATCTGATTGAGTGTATTTTTCGAGATTTTGAATATGCTTCAGGCATTTTAAATCCTTCAGGGATTTTTATATAGACTTAATCAAATGAGTCATATAGGTTATGACTTGTATTTAAATGGCATGGCATCTTTAGGTATCAGGACTACAGGTCCGATCTTCATAATCTTTTATAGTATTGTGAACTATATTGTATCAAATATATCGTCGACGATCATTTTGTATTGGTTCTTAAGCGACATAACTTGTTGAGATCTCATCACTCTCTTTATTTTCAGGTACCTGAATTTTTTCTGGAGTTTCATGAAATGTTATGTCGTGGGCTCTTCTAGAGCTCATTTTGATCATTTTCTCCTACCATTTTTCAAGGACTGTTACCTTTGGAACCGATCGGTTTACTACGCTTCATGCATGCAGTAAAATTTATCCTTGAGGGACTTTAATTTTAATATGAGCATTTGCAGCTGAAATATAATATTTAATTTTGGATCAGCAAATGCTTCTGACATTTGACTTGAATTATGTTCTAAGTGAGAATCATATTAATGATAATTCGATTTATATAGCATATTTTCCAGTTTTTTATTCCATCCCCCAAATATTAGAAAAACCAACTCATATCCCCAATCTTCTTTGGAAAACCTATCTTTGTGCATTGTGGTAGAGAAATTAATCATATACCATATATCAAAAGTTATTAGATAGTAAAAATATTTGGTTTCTAATCCTAAACTAATTGTGAGGGGAGGACTTATCATATTTTGTTGGTCTGATACATACAAGTGTTGTTGTATGCAATTTAGAAAATCTTAGACTAACACATGCGACTTTGTTCTCATAAGCAATAGTTTAGCCATTAATAGGAGGTATTCAATGTTAAACTATCTTGGATATAAACCAGCACCATCAAGATGAACTATCTTGATTTCATAATCTGAAAATTATGCTCTTAATTGAGAAAGGCAACTTCAAATGCCAAACTGCAGGTTGACAATAAACACACATGTAACCATCTCATATATGCATCTATAAGTGGTTCACACGATAGGTGAATGAGCCCATATTCACCTTTTATATATTCCAGAATTTAGGTGTTTTAGTCCCAACTTTAGCTGGTATAATCAATTTATTATGAGAACAAGCAACACAAGAGAATTCTTGAAGAATCTTCAAGTTCTTCATTATATGCTTATCTGAATTCTTGAATAGCTCAATTAAAAATGGCAAATGAACATTTCAAGTTTATCATGGCATGTGCTATCCCTAAGTAAACTTCTGGTTTACTATGACATAAACCTTTGCATTAGTAAACTTCTAATTTACTGTGGCTACTTTTGTATCAGTAAATCTTTGGTTTACAGTAGCTACTTTTGTCTCAGTAAAACTGCTGGTTTACTGTGACTGCTTTTGCATTAGTAAACTTCTGGTTTACTGTGATACATGATATAGTACAAATTAAAGAATAAGGCGGGTCACTTCTCACATACATATTATTTTACCCCCTATGATTGTGGAAACATGAAGATTTTCAATCTTCCAGTCATATGTAGTCTCAATATGATAGCCATTTGTATTAGTAAGCTTCAGGTTTACTACAACATATGTTTTGATCATAATCATATAATGTGAATGACATATTTGCTTATAAACTCTTCGAGAGCCTTCGTTTATTATCCACAATCTAATATTTATCGGACACTACTGGTGCCATGTGTTTTCTAGATAAATAGTTAGCTCTTGAGGAGTTGTTGATACATTTTGTACTATCAAATATTGCTCAGAAACTTCTGGTATCATGAGAGAAAATCATAATCAAAGCATAAATTTTATTCATGTACAACAATTACATAACTATACTATCTACTACAAACAACAAAAATTAAAATATTTACATTTCTACAGATTCATCACCGATCACTTGACTTGTTTCTCCTTTCGGGAGTGCAAAGTAATCAGCTACATCCAAATGCATGAAGTCTAAATTATCTTCAGAAATAAAATTTGTNTACAACAATTACATAACCATACTATCTACTACAAATAACAAAAATTAAAATATTTACATCTCTACAGATTCACTACCGATCACATGACTTGTTTCTCCTTCTGGGAGTGCAAAGTAATCAGCTACATCCAAATGCATGAAGTCTAAATTATCTTCAGAAATAAAATTTGTTTCAACATTTTTCTGTGTCTTCTTCAGGGAGGCTTGGTAAAGCTCAACCAGGTGCTTTAGCGTACGACAAGTACGTGACCAATACCATTTTCCTCCACATATATAGCAACCATTTTCTGTATTTTTTGCTTGCACCGCTTCATACTTTTGTTCCTTTCTTTTCCACTGCTGGTGGTGAGGAGGGTTCTTTGGTGCATTACTATTACCATGATTAGAGTTTCTTCCCCGACCACGACCATGACCACGATTGGGGCCACGACCTCTTCCACGCTTAGCTTGGTGGAAGTTCGTCTCATTCACTTCAGGGAATGGATAAGAACTAGTAGGTCGATTTTCATGTTTTTTCATTAATAGCCTATTATGTTTCTCGGCTATAAGAATATGTGAAATAAGTTGAGAATATTTTTTGAATCCCATCTCTCGATATTGCTGCTGCAGGAGCATATTCGAGGCATGAAAAGTGGTGAAAGTTTTCTCTAACATATCATGATAAGTAATATTATCACCACATAATTTTAATTGGGAAATAATTCTGAACATAGCAGAACTATACTCACTGATAGATTTAAAATCTTGTAGCTTTAGATGAGTACAATCATAATGTGCCTGTGAAAGAACGACCATCTTCAGGTGGTTATATCTATCTTTCAAATTATTTCACAGTATGACTGGATCTTTAACAGTGAGATATTCCATTTTCAAGCTTTCATCAAGGTAATGGCATAGGAATATCATTGCTTTGGCACAATCTTTATTTGATGCTTGATTTTTGTCCTTGATGGTGTCTGCCAGACCCATCGTATCAAAATAAATTTTAGCATCAAGCACCCAAGATATGTAGCTTTTGCCCATATATCCAGGGTTACAAATTCGAGTTTAGAAAGATTTGACATTATTTAGAAAAAGAAAGTTCGTACCTCTGATACTTTTAAAGTATTTGCTCGAGATGATAGAGTCTCGTGCTGATAACGTGTTATAAAATAAAGACTGTAAAGTAAAGACAAGTATAGAGAGAAACTCATATATTATTCAACTTCAAACTTATGTACATAATGAACTGAAAACTCCTCTATTTATAGAAGAAAGGAAGCTGTTGTGTAAGCTGCTACTGCAAGCTGTTGTGTAAGCTGCTACTGCAAGCTGCTATTGTACCAGATATAGATAATCTTCTACCAGAGGTAATATTTATCCATAACGGAGTACCGAAAGGATAAGCTTTTTCAGGAGGCTTATTTCCAATAGAGTACTAAATAGATAAACATATTTACGGCGGAGTACCATATGGATAAGCTTCTTCAGGAAATTTCTTTATAACAGAGTACTAAATGAATATCCATAATATAATATATTTATAACAGGAACATATTTGATTGGATTTGAACCCTAAGGTATTTATCGCAAACTTTTTTCGGATCTTTTCAGAAATATTGGTCTGATTCATTATTTACTTCCTAGATGGTATATATAAATTATATACTAATAATATATTATATATTTAGTTTAAGCCTGCTATTTTTAATTTATGCGATTAACTGAATAACTATTTAGGTAAGTTTTTCTTTTTTTTTCGTGACGTATGTTCTAGTAATTGGAAATAATCGTCAAGAAACACCAAGTGACACTAATAGCCGCAACCGCTGCGAATATCCTTTCGCAGTCTAGAACCGCACCAATTAGCTACACCTAATGTAATAAATTTGGCAAGTCTCTTTTTAATTTTAATTCGATAACATATATCACATGGTTTGGGACTGTTATAAATTATTAAGATTCATTTTTCAATACAGTCCGTTGCATACTTGTATTTTCATGACTTTTCATGACTTCTAACTTAATGGTTATATCTAATGAGTCATCTTTTCAATCTACATTCACTTGAACCTCTTGATTTTTAATTTTATTGTATTTCTATAAGAACATTCACTTAATTATGGTATGAATAAGTATTAATGCTTCATTATACTGCCTTTTATCAGATTATTGAAAGGTACATTGTCATGACTCAAAATTCAATTAGTCGTGATGACACTTAACCCAACCCGCTAGGTAAACGAATTAATAATAAACCACAATATAATGATAATGATAAGAGTCAAAAATGAAATAACTGAATTTTGTACAATTCCCCAAGGACTGGTAGTACAAATCATGAGATTCTAAGACTTAGAATTTACAAAAGCTGGTATGAAATAAATATATCATATGATCGAAACGTACATGAACAGATTTATAAATCTAAAGCTACCAAGAACAAAAGACAGCTATAACCGGAACGCAGATACATCTTCAATGCCAGCTCCCGCCGCTCGCAGCAACATCAACTCCAAAATCTACACGTAAGGTGCTGAAGTATAGTATGAGTATAACCGACCCCATGTACTCAATAAGTAACAAACCTAACCTTAGGCTGAAAGCAGTGACAGGCTTGGACAACGGTCAGAGTCCAACACCAATAGCTAAGAACAACTCGTAACAATATAATAAAAGTATCACAAGTAATAACTCAAAGATATGATGCTCAACTCGTTTACAGTTACGGAAAAATAGGCATGCTTTTCAGGTATAACAGTAAAATCCGAATCTTTCACCGAAATCACCAATATATGAGTAAATCAAAAAACTGTGATTTTTCCTAAAAATTTTCAATAATAGATAAGATATTTCATTCTCAGATAGGATGAGGAAAGTACATCTCCATGCCTACATGTCAATGTGCATGTGAAATCATGAATGTCACAAAATGGTGTAGCATGAGGAAATGCATCTCTATGCATGTATTTGTATGTCAAATATGCATGTCAAATGCAATGCATCACAATGATGAACTCATATACTCACACTCTCAGAGTACTCAACTCACTGTCTCGCACTCCCACTCATCATGCTCAATCACTCGGCACACTTAGTCACTCAGCACTGTACGGCACCTGCGCTCACTGCTGGTATGTCAGAATCCGGAGGAGCGAACCCTGCCCAAGTGCTAATATAAGCCAACATGGCTTACTGCGGCGTGCAACCCGATCCCATCATGAATTAATATACACTGCTGCGGCATGCAACCTGATCCCATCAATAATAATAAATCCTATAAGGCATACTGTGGCGTGTAACCCGATCTCTCTCTCTCTCTCTCTCTCTCTCTCTCTCTCTCTCTCTCTCTCT
>AWOL01S0027159.1:127964-149966 GCA_000715115.1 Nicotiana otophora | reverse complement strand
TTCTAGATTTCATGGTGTTCCTATTTTTCTTATGATTGTTGTGGTGATACTAATATTTACTAATATTGTCTCCCTTTTCTTTGCATCTTTCTTCTGGATTTCATGGTGTTTCTATTTATCCTATGATTATTGTTGTGATACTAATATTGTTTCCTTTTTGTAATTTTGTCCTTTTTGTTTAGCCGAATGCCTTTCGGAAACAGCTTCTCTACTCCTTCGAGGTAGGGGTAAGGTCTGCGTACACACTACCCTCCCCAGACCCCATTAGTGAGATTTTACTGGGTTGTTGTTGTTGTTGTTGTCATCTCGAACCCTGTGCCTCAAGGTAAAACCTGCTCAGACACCAAAATAAACAAACGAACAAAATTTTTCTGCCCCAGTTTTCACTAGAAATATTTCATGAGTTATTGTAATAAAATTCTAAACTACTTATTTATTAAANTCTTTTGAATTGAAGTCTTTTCGAGAATGGTGTTCCCTGGGAAAACATGAAGATTTTTTTTTTTTTTTTGGAATGGTGTACCCTTCTTGTCAAAATGATGTCTCAACTAAGGTTGGTGTACCTTATATTGGAGAAATGCGACTAAGGAATGGCGTACCATATATTAATAAAGATGTCAGGGAGTGGCGTACCCTGCATTTAAGCTCAAATCAACTAGGGAGTGGTGTACCCTATGTTGGAAAGCACAGCTAGGGATTGGTATACTCTATACTGGAAAGGAGATCAGGGAGTGGTGTACCCTGCATTTAAGCTCTCAATTAGGTAGTAGAGACCCTATGTTGGAAAATATAGCTAGGGATTGGTGTGCCTTGTACTGGTAAGGAGACTAGGGAGTGGTGACCCTATGTCGAAAAACACAACTAAGGATTGGTGTATCCTGATACTGGTAAGGAAATGTAGCCACGGGTTGGTACCCTGTATTAAGGAAAAGGAAATGTAACCAGGTGCCATGTATTACTAGGAACAGGGGTTGGAACTCTGTATTACTAGGGGATAAAATGTAACCAGGGGTTTGTTCCCTTTATTAATAAAACGGAAATGTAACCATGGTTAGTGCCCTGTATTACCGAAAGGAGTGTAACCAGGGGTTAGTACCCTGTATTACCGAAATGAGTATAACGAGGGGTTAGTACCCTGTATTACCAAAATGAGTGTAACCAGGGGTTGGTACCCTGTATTATAGAAAGGAATATAACCAGGGGTTGGTACCCTGTATTACTGAAAAGTAATGTAACTAGGGGTCGGTATCCTATAATACTGAGAAAGATTGTAACCAGGGGTTGACGCCCTGTATTACTGAAAGGAAGTGTAACTAGGGGTTGATGCCCTGTATTACTGAAAGGAAGTATAACCAGGGGTTGGTGCCCTGTATTACTGAAAAACAATGTAACCAGGGGTTGACGCCCTATATTACTGAACAGAAAATATAACCAGGGGTTGGTGCCCTGTATTATTGAAAATAAAATATAACCAAGAGTTGGATTCTTGTATTACTGAAAATGAAATGTAACCAAGGATTGGTGGCCCATATTATTGATATGAAATGTAACCAGGGGTTGGCGCCCTGTATTACAGAAAAATAATGAAACCCCCCTAGGAGAAACGGTTCTACCTGGATTAAGCTGCGTAAAATAACCTAACCGAGGAGTACTTCTACTCGAAAATATGAGCTGGATCCCCCTAGGCGAAAAGGTTCTACCTGGATTAAGCTACGTAAAACATCCTGAGCGAAGAGTAATTCTACCCGGAACTATGAGATGGATCCCCTAGACGAAAAGATTCTACCTGGGTTAAGCTACGTAAAATATCCTGAGCGAAGAGTATTTCAACGCGGAACTATGAGTTGGATCCCCCTAGGCGAAAATCCTTTACCTAGGTTAAGCTACGTAAACATCCTGAGCGAAGAGTACTTCTACCCGGAACTATGAGCTGGATCCCCCTAGGCTTAAAGGTTTTACCTGGGTTAAGCTACGTAAAACAAACCTGGGCGAATAGTACTTCTACTCGGAAATATGAGCTGGATCCCCATAGGAGAAAAGGTTATACCTGGGTTAAGCTACGTAAAACATCATGAGCGAAGAGTACTTTTATCCGGAACTATTAGCTGGATCCCCCTAGGTGAAAAGGTCCTACCTGGGTTAAGCTACGTAAAACATCCTGAGCGAAGAGTACTTCTACCCGGAACTATGAGCTGGATCCCCCTAGGTGAAAAGGTCCTACCTGGGTTAAGCTACGTAAAACATCCTGAGCGAAGAGTACTTCTACCCGGAACTATGAGATGGATCCCCGTAGGAGAAAAGGTCTTACCTGGGTTAAGCTACATAAAACATCTTGAGCGAATAGTACTTCTACCCGGAACTATGAGCTGGATCCCCCTAGGCGAAAAGGTTCTACCTGGGTTAAGCTACGTAAATCATCCCGAGCGAAGAGTACTTCTACCGGGAAATATGAGCTCGATCCCCCTTGGCGACAAGGTTCTACCTAGTGTAAGCTACGTAAACATCCTGAGCGAAGAGTACTTCTACGCGAAACTATGAGCTGGATCCCCCTAGGCTTAAAGGTTCTATCTGGGTTAAGCTACATAAAACATATTAAGCAAAGAGTACTTCTACCTAGAACTGTGAGTCGAATCCCTCTAGGTGAAAAGGTTCTACCTAGGTTAAGCTACGTAAAACATCATGAGCGAAGAGTACTTCTACCCGAAACTATGAGCTGGATCCCCCTAAGTGAAAAAGTTCTATCTGGGTTGAGCTATGTAAAACATCATGAGCGAAGAGTACTTCTACCTGGAACTATGAGCTAGATCCCCCTAGGCTTAAAGGTTCTACCTGGGTTAAGCTACGTAAAACAAACCTGGGCGAATAGTACTTCTACCCGAAAATATGAGCTGGATCCCCCTAGGCAAAAAGGTTCTACCTAGGTTAAGCTACGTAAAACAAACCTGGGCGAATAGTACTTCTACCCGAAAATATGAGCTGGATCCCCCTAGGCAAAAAGGTTCTACCTAGGTTAAGCTACGTAAAACATCTTGAGCGAAAAGTACTTCTACCCAGAACTATTAGTTGGATCCCCCTAAGTGAAAAGGTTCTACCTGGGTTAAGCTACGTAAAACATCATGAGCGAAGAGTACTTCTACCCGGAACTATGAGCTGGATCCCCTAGGCGAAAAGGTCCTACCTGGGTTAAGTTATATAAAACATCCTAAGCGAAGAGTACTTCTACCCGGAACTAAGAGTTGGATCCCCATAGGTGAAAAGGTTCTACCTGAGTTAAGCTACGTAAAACATCCTGAGCGAAGAGTACTTCTACCCGAAAATATGAGTTCGATCCCCTTTGGCGATAAGGTTCTACCTAGGTTAAGCTACGTAAACATCCTGAGCGAAGAGTACTTCTACCCGAAACTATGAGCTAGATCCCCCTAGGCTTAAAGGTTCTACCTGGGTTAAGCTACATAAAACATCCTGAGCGAAGAGTACTTCTACCCGGAACTGTGAGCTGGATCCCCCTACGTGAAAAGGTTCTACCTAGGTTAAGCTACGTAAAACATCATGAGCGAAGAGTACTTCTACCCGGAACTATAAGCTGGATCCCTCTAGATGAAAAGGTTCTACCTGGATTACGCTACGTAAAACATCATAAGCGAAGAGTACTTCTACCCGGAAGTATGAGATGGATCCCCCTAGGCGAAAAGGTTCTACCTGGGTTAAGCAACGTAAAATGGGATGTATGAATAGTAATGACTAATGCTGAAAATAAAAGAAAATGGAGATTTTTAGGAACTTACCTTTTGTGTTTTCGTCCTTTGAGAATCGCCATTATGCGCTGCTTTGTTCCTGCTTCAAATAAAGAAAAATTATGAGTTTTTAAAGTGGTGGTCAGTTTGTGGCCTTGGTGTATTTGGCATCTTGGATTTGTGCGCATTCGCTTCAGGAAGACCGATTGTATTGGTAGTTAGTTACACTGCTGGTAGACTCTGTTGTTGCTTTTAAGAGACTTTTGCTCTATGTACCGACCCTGATTGTGTTTGTGGCTCAATCAGCCTTATCCCAACTGGAGATTTTTGCTTAGGTCACCTTTTCTGATATCTTGAATGGCTTTTTGCTTTTCGAGCAATTTATTTATCAGAGAGAATTGCAACTGGGTAAGCGCCTTTTGCGTGATGTGCACACTTCATAGTCTTTGTTCAGTACTACATGAACCTGTAATCAATCTTGCGGTCTTTTCTTTGCTTATTTTTGACAAGTAGGCAGACATAAATATCTTTCGGGAAACCTTTGTACTGCACGAATCCTTAAGACTTGTCGACTGTAACAACTGTGTGCGCATGTTACTTCTCCTATAATGTTATCTTGAATGTTCTGGCCAGAATTTGCTTTGTGAAACTGAAATGCTGGTAGCAGATTTTGAAATCCTTTCTTACTTGTTTTGAGAAGGACTGACTCAAATCAAAGGATATAATGCTGCGAAAAAACAATATTTACAAGAGATGCCTTCATCACGAAGGAAAGAAGGAAGAGGTTTTTTATTTATATATATATATATATAAAGAAGGAAGAGGCTTTGTTTGATTTTTTATTTTTTCTTTTTTTGAATGAGGTAACTAGTCTTAATGATCATGACATGCATTTTGGACTCAACTGCCTGATCTATCAAACCGATCCAATCATTCCTTTCGTTATTCCTTCGGGCCTTGAAGTCGGGCTTGTTTGTGTTAATTCTTTGCATCAGTTTCATGACTTACTTTCGACTAGTGGTGCCTCGAGAGATTTTCACCAATAAGTCTCTCTCATTTATTTATCTCTACATACCGTCGTTTTGCAGTGCATGTGAAGGTTTTCACTAGTAAGACTCTCTTGTTTTTTTTATTTTTTTATTTTTTCTTTTCTTGATTCCTTGAGTGAGAACCATGACCACGTCCTCCATATGACAATTATTGTTCATTGCGGATTTCCCTTGGCATTCTCAAAACTGATCAGGAGGTCTTGTTTGAAAGGCTTTTGGATATGGTTAGAAAGAAAGGATGACATGAAGGCTCAAAGTAGACTCAATATGATGGGTTTTACACTTATAACTCTTGGAATCGACTCTTTCAAAAAAAACTAAAACAAACTCATGCTCCAGTTATAGATACTTGATTATTTTTTTGGAATTCTTATTTGATTGGATCGAACCGTGTAAGGCTGCCTACGTATCCCTTTTTTAAGGAATCGGGTCAAACGTAGTTCAAACATCTAACCTAACTATTTTTTTATCTTTCTTTTTTTTTTCTTTTGTTTTCTTTTCTTTTCCAAAACAAGTTGCCAGCTTTTATTTTCTGGGGGCATGGATCTTTGACTTTTCTTTTCTTATTCTTTTTTCACTTGAACTTTTTAAGAGTTGCCCCAGTTTGTACTCCTGGGGCATGAACTTTTCTTTCATTTTTTTTTTATTTTATTTTTTTTTACTTTTGACTCTACACTGGATTCCAAAATAAGGTAGTCAAACAAAATAACATAGGCTCAAAAGGGGTAACGAAGGGTATAAAGTGTTTGGATAGCCGAAAAAGGGTCTCCATCCTCGAGAACGCAAAACATAGTATACTTTCGTGATCACAACATTGATGAACATGTCTGTCTTCTTGGTGTGTAGTGATCAAAAGATACTTTCCATCCATTAATATCAAACTTTTACCAAATTTTAATTAATTCTTCCTCAAACCCGATCTTCACAATGATTTGTAGGTAAAGATCATTAACCCCACGGGTATGATTATTCTAGTTCCACATGAATTTGAACCGAGCTTAATTCCAAAGTATTTTCACTGTGTATCCATCCTCAAAAGTGTCTTGTTCTCAGTTAACCAGTTCAAGACTAAATCAGTTTTCTAGGATCTGGCTATGTCATGTCACTAGAACTAGCATAAAAAGAACTATGCACAAAATGGACATAAAATGACTGATTATTTTTTTAATTGAATAAAGGATAGTAGGGTCCGATAACACAAAAAGAAAAAGAAAAGAGGACAAAATAAGCTACCATGCCTCCTTAATGGCTAAAAGAGGAGTGATTTTCCAGTTACTAAGCGACATCTTAGCCACAAACTTGCACATCAGCATTACTACGACATTCAACCATTTTAATTGCCATGGATTCAACACTCAAATTTTGACTTTTAAGCAAACTGCTCCCCATATTGGCTATCGAATTTTAGGACTTACAGCATAGGAACTTTAACAGTAACTAATTTGCCAAATGACTTGGACAAATTCCGATGTCTCCCTATCATCATAGATCATCCAAGCATAGCATGTCCTGTTGCTCAAAACTGGTAGAAGTCAGCCAACATTTGCCTCCATGTTTATCACCAACTTGTCTACTTGCTTTTTCGTGATCTTAGTTGGATCAACAATAGTGGTTCTTGCTCCTTCGGTTGAGAAGATAATAATAGAGTGATCCTGGATTGTTTTCATGATTCACCATTGCAAACCAACAAACCAACCATCTTTAACTAGCTTTTATTTCAAAATAACAAGCATGCTAGAATGAACACACTTTTCCAATCTTTCTTCTCTTTTTTTTTTCCTTTTTTATTCAAAATCATTCCATCGAACCTGATGTGGGTTGCTTACGTATCATGTGGGAACATGAATCAGATCTTGCGTAGTTCAGGGATACCAGAAATAAAGTAAATAAGCTAACTTTTTTTTCTAATTTATTTATCAATTTTATTTTTTGAAAATCATACCACAAAAGCTCCCAACAAGAAAATTATTTTGGATTTTGAATTTTCTCTCTTTTTTTTATTCGAAATTTTTGAAAGAAAGACTTCTAAACAAGAAAGAAAATATTTTTGGATTTGTCTTTTTATTTTTTTATTATTTTCAAAAAGAAAGAAAAAAAATTGATTTTTTTTTTAGAAAGACTTTTAAAAAGGAAGAAAATATTTTTGTATTTTTGGATTTGACGTCTCAAAAAAAAAGAATTTTAAAGAAGAAATTAAAGGAAAATATTTTTGAAGTTTTAAAAATTGGGGACCGGAACCGATGAAGTTTGCCTACGTATCTCACACCCGGTGAGAATCAGACCCGCGTAGTTTGGTTAAAACAGACTATGTTCTTCTTTTTTTATGAAAATTAATATTTGTGCTGATTTATGCTAGACCACATTATTTTTCTCTGTTCGTTCAACTGATTTATGCTAAAATCGGTCGACATAAAAGCCTCCCAAATAATGCAACAAGTAGCATATAACATGACATAATGGTCTCAAGAAGGTACCTGTCCTAAAACAGAACTCGGCCCTTGTGTCGAGCGCTGCTAAGTCAAATGCACATGACGCAAATAAACCATAGCCTACTAGGGATATTCATTGTGTGTGGCTTGTTCTTCTAAGTTTTCAAATCCTAAAGGAGATGGTATCTAGACCTGGCTTACCCAGGCGGACAACCCGAGCCGAGGAGCATCAAGCGTCACCAGTAGTAGAACAACACTGGCTAGCTAACGGCTCTCCCGCCTAAACACGTGTGACTAAATCCTTCACCAGAAGCTGGTAGGCTAACTAGCTTTATATCAAGACAGAAATTTTGTGATGCTGGTAGGCAAACACAATATAACTAACTATAAGAAGACTCAGAGGGGTACGGGAGATGATACAATTTATATGTACAGTTCAACAATATCAAAACGGTAAAAAGTGGACAAGTAACACATTAGGCCCAAATAAATCATAATATATACAAAAATTAGTAAAGCCAAACAAAGTCAATATACAAGCTCGAATTCTTGAGAGTTCCCCAGCAGAGTCGCCAGAGCTGTCACACCCCTTTTCTACCCCCAAAATAATATATATATATATATATATGGATTGTGGATTAAAGAATTTTTCCAATTAAAGTGACAATTTTGCAATAGGGATTATTTTGTCATTCAGAGTCGCCACTTGAAATTGATTTTTGGTGTTCCAAGTCACATTTTATTTGAATCCCTAGTCAAAGGAAGGTTTGACTCTATCATTATTCGTCTGCAAAAATAAAGTCCGGGAAAGAAATTCTGTTGACCGAGGAGAAGGTATAAGGCATTCCTCGAGTCCCGTGGTTCTAGCACATTCGCTTTATTGACTATATTTGGCTTATATTATTTTTAAAAAAAAAATGTGTTTTAATGGATTTTCATGTTTTACATATCCTCTCTTAATGCTTGATTATTAGAATTATTAAAACAAGTTTTGAATAAAATAAGATGTTATAACCACACTACGCAAGCGAATGCGTGATCAAGACGAATTTTATTAATTTTGTCATAACAACATTACGCAAGCGAATCCGCAATTATGATAAAGGATTATTAATATGTTTTTACTCTCAGAAAAATTACTATATTTTATATTGATTTATTATGGAAAATGGGCCAGCAAACTAAATTCAATTGACCAAACATGTTTCTCGTAGCCCCGTTTAAACACTAACATGAGGGATAGGCTAAAAGCACAAGCAAATAATTTACTATATGCATAATATTAAATACTAGTTAATAACATGAAATAGAACAAACTAAGGATAAAAATTAATTAAAATTCCTATGGCCCATTAATGTTACCACTAGCTTAAACCCACAATCTATTAATTGTTGCCAAACAAACACATGGCCAATTATTTATTATTTGATACACCCCAAAATTATATGGCCAATATCCACACAGCTACTGCCTTCCCCAATATTCTAAACAGAATTAATTCACAATGAGACATTCAAAGAGATCGTATACTCATGGCATCAACAGAAGACAGCAAAACACATAGACAAGGATTCATGAATAATAAAAAAATTAATAAAACGACTAAAGAACTTCAATAAAAAATGGTAAGGATGAACCTTTACGTTCAGCAAATAAGCCTCTTCAATAAATCCAAACATGAAGCTCCATCATCATCAAAAATACATGAAACCCCAAAGCTACATCCGGATAAAGAACCCGAACAAGACCCCTGACAGGAGACCGCATCGGAACCTCGACTCGATTAAAATGGTGTTTTAAAGGTCGGTTTGAGCGTGTTTTGTTGGCTGTTTCGGGGTCAGTTTTGGAGTGGAAAAGAGCTAATTTTTAGCTGAGCTCTCAACTGGTTTTCTGGCTGAGGTAGGTCATTTTTTTCAGGAAACGATAAGCACCAGCTGCGTTGTTTGGCTCTTTTAATGGCTGAAAATTACTGCCCGTTTTTTTGAGCTTTTTCTTGGCTATTTCCGCAGCTGATTTTTGCTGAAAAAATGGGCTGTTTTCTTGCTGATTTTTATGGCCTTTTTCAGCTGAGTTTTAGGGACATTTCAGCTGTGTTTTTTAGCTTCGTTTCTCGGGGTAAAAGGGTGCGTTTTCTGGACTAAAAAGAGGGACTGGTTTGGGGTGGTTGAGGGCCACATTTTCGGATGAAAAATGGAGGGGGGAAAATGCCCCTGATCTTTCTCAAAGAAGAGGAAAAGCTCACTTTTCCCCACCCTCTGTTTACTCTCCCCTCTTTTTTGACTTTCCTTCTCCCCTTTTGATTTTTCTCCTCCCCTTTTTGACTTTCCTCCCCCTCCTTTTTTTTATTTTTCTCCTCCCCTTTTGAATTTTTATTGTATGTGTTTATATTACTAAGAGAGAGTGAGAGTGTGAATTGTTAAAGAGTAAGAGTGGGGGAAGAGGGGAGTTAGGTATTGGTGAGATGAGTGAAAAATAATTCACGCATAGTGAAAAATTAGGTGCTCGCAGGTAAGAAAAGTAATCTTTTGGGTTTGGATATTAAAGGATAAATAGTTTGGACTTAATGGATATAAAATGAGATTTTCCAATTAAATAAATGAATTTCATTCACAAAGATTACATGGGCTTTAAACATAAAGGGTGCTTTTCCTACTTGATTGAAGTAGTCGTGGACTTGGATCACAGACAACATAACAGCTTTACTCAACTTGGTCAGCATGCTACTTTGCAGGTCGTTTGTATATAATACTGTCATTTTTAATTCTTCAAGGAGTCGTGTTTGGTTGGGAACAAGTATTCCATTATTAATTATCCAAAGATTAGTTATCTCGAAGTTATTATTCACTCTCTCATAGAGATAAAAATAACACTATAATCTCGGGATAATTAATCTCAGGATTAGTTATATCGTGATTTTATCTCAACCAAACGTGAGATAAACGCATCTCAAATTTAATTTCAAGATTAATTATCCATTATTCCTCGTACCAAACGAGCACTAATTGGGTTGGATGATGGTGGATTTTGTATAAAAGGTTAAATATTCATTCAATTGTTAATGTTTTATGTTTTACAAAGTTCTGCCTTTTCACAACTATGTAGTAATTCTTATTATTGGAAGAGTGATTCAATCTCAACCACAATTATGGAAGCAAATTAAAGTTCTGTTTATCTAAAAATGTTGTGTTAGGTGAAATATTCTTCCTAAGTATATACTATTGACTAAAAGTTGGTTGTTTAGCAAATGTTGATTGTTATATACTCTTATATCTATATATAGCAAGTGTTGAGGGTGTGATTCTAGGGAATGAAGAGGCTAGCGTGGAGGGATGTTCAGAAAACTTTATTTGAAGATAATTTATAATTACATATGGAGATGCATCATATATATAAGAAATGAACATAAACATATATAATAAGGACTTATTATGCATTAAAAGAAAAAAAGAAAAGACTTGAGCTTTTAAAACTATTATCCGCAACTAATAAGTTAAATCTCAATCACATAAAGAACTATCGCTATTATGAGGGGAATTGAAAGTGTCTACAAGCAATATTGAGGAACACAATTGGTCATTCAAATAAAATATTTTTAAATTCTCTCCATTTGTTTCTTTCCTTTTTCAAATCAGCCTCTTTCTTCTACATACATCTCCTGCTTAAAATTAAACACCACCCTAATGATGCTTAGGATCAGGTCCGCCGGGACTAATCCGGTTAACATCATACTTAACTGGACGTGTTTTTTGCAATCTTTCTCTTAAAATTTCTCGAGCAATCTCCATCACTGTCTCCCTCCTCTTCTCCGAAAATGCCCCGAGAGGGCGACTTTCGGAGCCTAAACATGAAAGCAAGATAACAAAGAAACATAACCAAAATCTAAGACTAGCCATTGTTGATATTGGAAGACTAAAGTTTGCAGAAAATGACCAAGATAGGAGCTCTAAAGTTGCATGTAAAATGTGGAGGATTAAGTGCTTGAATGGCTTGGTTTATATAGAACTTCAAAGTATTATATTTCATGATATTTAAATAGTAGGGTGAAGGGCACAAAAGACAAGTGCTTAAAGAAGAAGTATTACCCTTAATTATGTGATTCACAAACTGGGATTAGTAATGCCTTGAGCCAATAGTTAATAAAGACAAAGTGGTGATGTTGAAATCAAGGTGTCAGTTTCAAATTCCTTTTCCTATTTAAATGTGTATCCTATTTTAACGTAAATATTCTTCTCTTAGTTGTGTAAACTAGTGCTGGTGGTATGTGTATACTTAGATATAAATAAGTTCCAAGTCGGGGTATCTTAATTAATTTGATTATTAAATTTCAAATACCAAATAATTAATTAAAAAAAGTAGATTTTGAGTTTATGAGCAATCAAAGGTGAAGAAGTGGTGACACTTAAAGTTAAAAACGAAATGGTTACTCTCCCAATCCTTTTAACTTTGTGAAGCAACTTTGACCTATTCACCTCCAAAAATTTAAAAGGAAAAAAGGTACTGCTACTAAATATTCAATAAACCGACGTGTATTTTTTTATAGACCTTTTTATGGTTTGTAGACTGTGTGCGGCAATTCTTTTTGTGCCGCCATTTAGAATTCTTGAAACTTAGTCACAGGTCATAACCACACCTTCATCAATGCTTTTTCAAGATTGTGATAATATTTATACACGTAATATTGTGGACCTGTGGTCCAGACTGCAGAGGACTTAAAGATTTAAACTTTTAAATTAGTTTGAGTTATTTTAAAACATTAAAGTACGAAATTAATTTGTTAAGATGAAATAGTACGTAGAGGCATGGGCGGATTTATAGGTAAAAATATTGGGCACGTGAACCCATGATTTCCTCGCAAAAGTAGATATTTTATGTACAAAATTTTTAAAATTAGTATAATATTAACTCCTGACACCCATGTTCCAAGAAGGTTGAATGATGTGCTTGGTTGAAGTTTGAATTAATTACCAAGAGGAATAGAGATTAATTATCACTTAATACTTTTTTAGATCCATTTTTTTAATAGTACACCTATGTACTAAAAATTCTAAATCTGCCTCTGCATGGAGGCCTGCACTATTCTGAGTTTTTAAGATGAAACAGTTAATTTGTTATTAAGGGCTCTCTAATTTGTCCTTAATTAATGAAAGGAAAAGAAAGTGGTGTGCCAAGTCATTGAGGCTTGGACTTTAGCAGCTGCTGATGTTGGGAAGCTAAGTATCGGTTTGAAGTAGGCTTTTCCCCATAAGGTCCTGAGAGGTCATTTGCTCGTTTTTCTTCATCTTTTAATTTCCTCCCAATTATATACTACTTACTTGAATTGAACTTGGCTTAGCTAAGCCTACGAGTTTTTTGATGAATATTGTCATTTATCTTTGAGGGTAGGTCTATTTTATTCCTTCAAATATAACATTGAGCATATTTAGTCCCTTAAGTATGCTAAAATGGAGCACCTTTAGTTTCACTGACATAATATGTTTAAAAACTAACGGTGTTACCCAACTCTGATTCGTGAAACAAATCTTCTGCTCTGAAACAAAACGTTTCCTCTCCTTTTATTGGATTACACAAATTATCACTTTAATTCCTCATTTGTAGATAATGTCTTCTAAAATTTTGACCTTGAAAAAATCCCCTTATGTGCCAGTTTTCAATGAGAAAATGACATTGTATAGCCGCTACAAAAATAATAGCCGAAAAAATATATAAAATTTATATATATATACATTTAAAAATTTCTGATGAATTTTCCAAAAAGAAAAGTTAAAATTTGAAAAAAATAGAGTTGCCAGGATCACTTCTAAGCATATTATTGAAGCAAACGAATAACCAGGTTATATTATCACTTTTAGCCCGTGCCAAAAACTATTTACATCTGGTAGCGGAAAAAGTATATAAAATTTATATAATTTTTGTATATTAACATACAAAATGTGTATATATATATATATACATTTTTCGTCTATTATTTTTACAACGGCTATACAGTGTTATTTTCTCATTGAAAACTTGCACATAAGAGGATATTTTCAAGGTCAAAATTTTAGAAGACATCATCTAAAAATGAGGAATTAAAGTGATAATTTGCGTTATTCAATAAAAGGAGAGGAAACATTTTGCTTCAGAGCAGAAGATTTGCTTCATGAATTAGAATTGGGTAACACCGTTAGTTTTTTAACACATTGTGTCAGTGAGACTAAAGGTGTTCCACTTTAGCAAACTTAAGGAACTAAATATACTCATAGCTATATTTGAAGGAGCAAAATAGACCTACCCTAAAAAATAAGGGACAATATTGGCCAAAAACTCCTAAGCCTACGTTGCATTTGAACTTTGTGATTCAGAAAGTAAAGTACTTATAGAATACTTACCTAAAACTTGGTGCTTGCACAAAGTCAAGTAATTTCATTATAAGAGTAAAAAGTTTATATATATATATATGGTATAGATACTCTTGGGTAATTAAACAGAAAGTTTGATTTCCATCCACTAGTTTGAAAGAATTGGTAGGTCTTATTAGGTATCGAGAAGTAAGCATTCATATAGTTATATATAAAAGTGTACACGGGGGCAATTAATGAGATAAAAGATCATGGATAGATCGATGTAATTGGTAGCAAACATTAGGCATAAAATCGCTTTGCTTCACATCATTTTACAAAAAAGACAAATAACAAGATTCAACTGATCCTACTTTCAAATGTAATATACACTACATATCATATCAGTAAAACCAAAGAGAATTTTAGATAGATAGGCCTTTTCTAGCTAGTGCTATTTACACTTTTTACTTTTTATGATAGCCTGACCAAACCTATTTTGACATATCCGGTAACAGCATTTTCATCTATTATTCATTTCTAACCATCACTTTCATTCTTATCAGACATTTTAACTTTAATAAGTTTGTTTACAATGCCTAGCTTAAAAGTTAAATGGGATTCATTTTTATACTCCAATTATTAGTTAAGTGGATAAAATTCATTACTCTATCAAAAGGTTTAAGGATTTCATTAATATGTACGAAGTATATTTTTATTACTTATCTAGTAACTTTTGGAACCTTACTGTCGTTAGTGGTCGGTATTCAATCATTTGCAGGACCGACTATTCGGAATTAGGATTCACAAATGCTACAAGTGAAAGAGAAATAATTCTTGTTTAAGGAATTTTTACATTTTTTCTGTAAATTTATACATTTTTTCTTTAATGGACAAGGTGGGTTACTCTGTTGGTAAGCACCCTCCACTTCCAACCAAGAGGTTGTGAGTTCGAGTCACCCCAAGAGCAAGGTGGGGAGTTCTTGGAGGGAAGGATGTCGAGGGTCATTCGGAAATAGCCTCCAGACCCCAATAGTGAGATTATACTGGATTGTTGTTATTGTTGTTTGTGTAAATTTATAAAACAAAAAAAAGAGAGGAAGATTCCACTAGTTAACAAACAAATTAAACAGACGTTTGTCTCCCTCACGAAAATGACCCAACAAACCAAAAAGTGTTAATTTTATAATTAGGTCAACCTTAGTGCCACCCCATCTTTCGGTCCATTAATTGATTATGGTATATATCATAGATAATGTTGATCATTCGTTATAGCATGTTGACCAAACCATCCCTTAACAAACAAGTGTGAATGAACTTGACCCTAATAAGGGACTGTGGTACGTACAATAATATTTATAATTATTATTATCCTACATTTAACTATTAGTATTTCTAGAATATTTTACGGATATTCTTCATAATATTCGCCATTTTTTATATATATATTTGCTTGAGGAAAAGTATTTCAGCAAATTAAGGCAAACAAATACTGAAAAATATTTTCATAAAAGATATAGTTTTGGAAATATTTTACGTATGAAAATATTTTTACGTCGTACAAAAAACACCCATGATCCATTTTATGGATTTGAAACACCTATGAAATTATTTCTTGCATTTTGCTTGTGGCAAGTACATAGTGGAAAGTATATTTAACTTAACATTCAGTTAAGCTCTTAATATTGCTTTAAGATTGCTTCAAGTGGAAAACAACTGCAACCTAGAAACTAGACGAATGAAGAATGATTAATAAAAAAGGCTAATTAAGCTAAACCCCCCAATTTCCTCGTAATATGCAACTAAAACACCACTACTGGTCCTTTTTTTTATGTTTATCTAATTATATTATATCTTGTTTGTTATGGATGGAGTGACTTCTTGTGTAATTGATGGCTACAATTAGCTTAGTATTGATAAATTAATTAAAAAGTAGCTAAACATGATCGTTGAGACATTTTAATTTGTGAATGAATGACAAGGTCGGAAATTTAATAATATTTCATGTCAAGGTACTTGAGATTATCTTCGAATAAATGAATACATTATTACTATTGTAGGGGTGGAAGTACCAAATTGCTTGTTTCAAAATTGACATTAATGATTCTGTGGAGCACTTTGTGTTCTATTATTCTTTTAGAGGTTTTGTTTTGCATGGAAAAAAGAAAAGGTTAGCAAATCTTGCATAAAATAACAGGCAAACTAGTTTCTTCGATCTTCATTTTCTTCTTTTCTTGGAGAGAAGTTGGAACAAAGAACTTATAAAAATACATAAATAAAGAAAAAACCCACCATCAAATGTGGCATTTAGCCTGTCCAGCAGAAGAAAGATTGCAGAACAGCTAATGAATACCTTATCCCATGTAAATCCACAGAGGGTAGGAATGAGTGAGAGATGACATAATTTGTGATCATTTAATTCCAATTGCTTTATTAATAGTCAGGGGCGGAGCAACATGGTCTGAAATGCGAGTCGATTTTGCTTACTTTCTTCATCCCCTCTTTCAAAATGATCAAAGGGATCACCTTCATAAATTGTTGAATTTCAAAAACACTTTTAGTATAGTAAACAAAGTGTCTCAAAACTTACCTTAGATCACAATTTAATATATCAGGCATGACATTTCTGTATTTTCTTTAATTTACTAGTTAAAATTTCGGACTCTGCCAATATAGTTATGATTGTTAATCTGCAACTTTTTGAAGCATCACCTCTAATTACACGTCTAAACCACATATTTTCACTTTTTGGGCCGGCCTATACATGGTGGATCGGGATGTGGAAGCTATTTTTTGTGACAAAGATCACTTTTAGTCCGTGATCGAAATTATTTACATTCAATAGCAGTAAAAGTGTATAAAATTTGTATATTTTTTGTATTTAGCATACAGATATGTATACATATATAAAAAATATACAAAATTATATATTTTTTGGCTATTATTTTGAGAACAGTTATACAGTAACATTTTCTCATTTCTTTCCATCAAACTTCTTTTTAAGTTAATTTACCAATTTCCTATATAATGACCCCATCACACCATCCTTAAATAGCTTTTAGCTTTTCACTCTCTTCGATATTCTCTTTGATTGCTTTTTATGAAATATGTAATCTTTTTCTAAAATAAAATTTTCCTTTTGTGAGGGGGTCGGACCCATGAATAGGCAAGAGAAAGAGAAAGTACGAAATAAGATTTGAATCTTGCACTTAAGTGAAATATGATAGAATTGTAATTATTAGATTGCAACTCCAATGTAAAATTAGCTAAAAAAATTTTGGCCTTATTTGTTTGTATTTAAGAGGTCTGAATCTTGATTATTCAGATATCAGATATTAAGTGTGTTTGTTTTTAATATTTGAATCTTAATTATTCAGATCTTAATCATTAAGTGTGTTTGTTTGTTTTACTGCACAACCATTTAATGGGTTTAAATAGGTCTGTATGATTAAGATTTACAACAAAGACTTAATTTCATTAAGATGCTTTTATCCACATTCATTACTAATTGTTGTCACCGCCTACTATTATCAACTACCACCATTACCATACTCAACCACCACCACCATACTCAACCATAGTTGTCACCACTACCACCATCCTCAACCATAGTTGTCACCACTACCACCACCCACCACCCATACAATCGTTATTCTCAACCACAACCACACACTCACCCAACTCAACTAGCTACCACAACCAACCACCGTAGCACCATCAACAATCATAGTCGGCACCGCCCACCATTATAAACTATCACCACCTACCATCACAACTAAATGAATGGGGAAAATCGACCGCCAAAACCGACCGATATTGGTCGGTAATTGGCAAAAATCGACCGAAAACCAACCGATTCGTGGCGGTCGGTAATCGTAACATCGATAGAGCTAACCGACCGATTTTGGTCGGTATTTTCCGACCGATTTTGGTCGGTCAATTAAATTCAAAAAACAATTACCGAAAAAACCGACCCAAGTTGGTTGGTTTTTTCCGATCAAAGTCGGTCGGTATTTTAATTATGTAACTAAAAAATGCACCATCTGGGAATCGAACTGTGATCTGTACTGTGGCAGAATACTATTCTACTACTAGACCATTGGTGCATTTTGTTTTAAGACTTTCTTTTATTTTATTTATATTCTTTAATTGTATTTTTGCACGAAAATAACCGGTCGATGTCGGTCGGTTTTATTAAAAAATAAAATTACCAACCGAATTCGGTCGGTTTTTTAAAATGACCGGCCGAATTAACCGACCGATTTCGGTCGGTTTTTTTAATATTAATTTTAATTTATTTTAAATGAAAAACAGACCAAAGTTGGTCGGTTTCTTGAAAAATAAATTTCGCGAGACTCAAAAATAGTTTCCCGCATTTTTACGCCAAAGAAAACCGACCAAAGTTGGTCGGTTTCTTGAAAAATAAATTTCGCGAGACTCAAAAATAGTTTCCCGCATTTTTACGCCAAAGAAAACCGACCAAAGTTGGTCGGTTTCTTGAAAAATAAATTTCGCGAGACTCAAAAATAGTTTCCCGCATTTTTACGCCAAAGAAAACCGACCAAAGTTGGTCGGTTTCTTGAAAAATAAATTTCGCGAGACTCAAAAATAGTTTCCCGCATTTTTACGCCAAAGAAAACCGACCAAAGTTGGTCGGTTTCTTGAAAAATAAATTTCGCGAGACTCAAAAATAGTTTCCCGCATTTTTACGCCAAAGAAAACCGACCAAAGTTGGTCGGTTTCTTGAAAAATAAATTTCGCGAGACTCAAAAATAGTTTCCCGCATTTTTACGCCAAAGAAAACCGACCAAAGTTGGTCGGTTTCTTGAAAAATAAATTTCGCGAGACTCAAAAATAGTTTCCCGCATTTTTACGCCAAAGAAAACCGACCAAAGTTGGTCGGTTTCTTGAAAAATAAATTTCGCGAGACTCAAAAATAGTTTCCCGCATTTTTACGCCAAAGAAAACCGACCAAAGTTGGTCGGTTTCTTGAAAAATAAATTTCGCGAGACTCAAAAATAGTTTCCCGCATTTTTACGCCAAAGAAAACCGACCAAAGTTGGTCGGTTTCTTGAAAAATAAATTTCGCGAGACTCAAAAATAGTTTCCCGCATTTTTACGCCAAAGAAAACCGACCAAAGTTGGTCGGTTTCGTAAAACAAAAATTAAAAAAAATATATATTTTGAAAAATCTACCGACTTCGGCAGGTTTTGTGGCCGGTTTTTTGACCGACCAAAATCGGTCGGTCGACCGCGGTCGATTTTTACCGAATTTCTAGTAGTGTCACCCTCCTCAATCACAACCACAACCATCACCACCATCCACCATTATTAACTATCAACATTCACCACCACCACCACCCTTAACCATAATCGTCATCGCTACCAATTACCACTAGTTACTACCAGAACCACCACCATCAACCAAAATCACCACCAACTACCGCCTCTAGTCGGCATTTACAAGTACCTCTGTTAGCCATCACCACCACTAACTGTCATATTTATAAAAAATATGAATAAAGATAAGTTTTATACATTCCGATGTTGAGAAAACAAACGGTCTTAATTATTCAGTATTTAGATCTTAATGCAATATCTTAATATTCAGATATGTATTCAGATTCAGACGTCTTAATCTATCTATATTATATTAAAAGCACGAAGGCCCTTAGCGAAATATCGTTTGCTTTTTTTTACCATTTAAATATAGATTTCACACTGGACGCAATCGTAATTTAAAATTTTCTAATATTTAGGACTTAAATTTTTTAGTTATTATATTATATCCTTCCTTATTTGAACACCGTAAAAATCAAAATTGGAAATTTTCTTGCACTTAGAACCTTTTTTAGGTTTTAGCAAAAAATTAAAAGAACCTTTTTTAGGTTAAGGCGTTTTTATTCTTTAAGACCATATATAGGATAGGACAACGTCAAAGAAATTTTCTCAAGCAAAATTGAGCTCCAACCCCTTTCAACAATATAATTGTATACCCTAGTAGCCTTCCCTAACTCTTAGTGGCGGAAAAGGTCCTTATACCTACATCTCTAATTCTCACGGGTAGAATTTCATCTGTGATGCAGCTCTTGTCAATATTTTTATTGCTTTCCTTTTGTCTTCTCTGAATATTAGTCAGGGGTCTTATTTTGTTAAGAACTAAGAAGTATTATTTTGTTAAGAACTAAGAAGTATGTAGATTTTTGGCAACGGATTTGATCTGTGTGCTATCATTTAAATATTTATATTTATTAAATTTTTTCATAGTATGCATGACCGAGCTGAAACCTATGGGATCCATTGCAAAAGGTTAGCTTCGCTTTAGTTCCTGACTTCCTATTACCTTTGATGTCTCAGTAAAGTTGTGTAAGTCTGCTTTTGGTCTAAGAGTTGAAACATTAGTTCAATTTAATTATGAAGTAAAATATTTTAGTAAACTGATAACGAGGGAGTAGTTATTTGCGGTTCTAATGCATCGAATCTTGATAAAACTTTGAACTTATTCATATATCTAAAAATTGTTTACACGTCTTTCGAAAAATATGTTTTCATAGAAAATATGTGTTAGCTTTTGTAAATTTATCAATTCCAATAAAGTTTAAAAAATCACATATATTATAATTGAAGAAAAGAGCCTTCTTGTGATCAGTCACAAAAATTAATTTTGAAATTAGCTTTTAATTTAAAGAACTATACTTCATGTTTATGTATTTTTTTAATGTTTTATGTATTTATAATATTTTCTCGGCATAACGTTTTTATAGTAACATGGATAGTATTTGCAAGATGTTGATTGACTTTTTTACTATTTGTAAGTGCATTTCTTCATAATAAATTTAGTAGAATTTAAAGATGTATTGTTGGTAGTGATGAGTATATGAAATTGCTAACTAGAATAAAAAAAGAGCATAATAACTTGTGGAATTGAGGTGACAAAATTATAAAACCAGAATTTCTTTTAAGTTAAATATAGTAACTCATGATTAACTACTTCTGTTTTGTAGTTTCTTTCTTTATTAAGTTAGCTATCTAAGATCAATACTAGTATTTTTATTTTATAACTCAAACATAATTTTTAATACAATATTTATATTTTTTTTTAAAAAAAATAGTATTTATTGAGATAGGATACATGCGCAAAGCGCGCACTCTAATACTATATAAACCTGAAGGAAGAAGGAATTTTTACATATAAAGAGTTGCTCTTACCATCGACCCTTTAATCTATCTATACTGTATTAAAAGCACGAAGACCCTTAACGAAATGTCTTTCGCCTTTTTTATCCTTTTAAAAATAGAATTCACAATAGACAAAATAGTCATTTAATTATCTCCCTAAGATTTAGAACCTTTAAATCAATAAAATTTTGACTATTAAATATATTTCCTTATTTGAATTATGTAAGAATTTCTAATTCTTAATATATAAGAATTTAAAAACAACAATTACACGTTGATTTAATTGTCCAACGAAACTGCATCCAAGTAACCATATATTTCTTTACCAATTCCATATAACCAGAAACTACATCCAAGTAACCATATTTTGTTTACTAATTCCATATAACCATATTTTATTTACCAACCACCATACCTTTTTAAGTTAAGAAAATTGCTTTTGTTGTCTAAATAAAGATTATATTGTTCCTCTTTTAGTTTTTATACAAAGTTGGAAAGAACGATATTTACCTAGGTTACAATTTTGTTTTTTCATTACCATGTAAAAAATAGACTTATAAATATTTAAAAAAAATTAAGAACAAGACTCAACCCGAGAAAAAAAATCAGAACATATTTTTAAACTTTTAATTTCTTATGTTATAAAAAGTAGCTTTAATTTGTTTCCTACAGAAAATATTTATTTTATAATCTTGACAAATTAAATTAGATTTATTTATTATTCTTCATGGAAATGAAAAATTGATTGTACTTATAATCTATAGTCATAATACATATTGTTTGCTGAACCTTTCTCTAAATTAGAAAAATTAATCTTTAAATATATAATTCTCTAATATATACCATGTATTGTTTTTTATGTCGAGCAAGTTTTTAGAATTTTAATCTCTTTTATTATAAAAAGTAGCTTAGCTTCATTTTTCTACATAATTTGTTTTAGAATCTTGATGATAAATCAATTGTCAAAAAGTTACCATTAATTTTAAAGCTTCATTGATTGGATAAAGATCTAGAATTGTTTTTAAAGAACAACTTCCTCAAGACCTGCCTAATTCAGTGACTAGAGTTTTATGAAAAATATATTATTTAATAGATTAGAATTTCAAGAAATATATATTTGGGAATGTGGAAGCGCACTACAGGATAAACAATTAGATAAATATTTATATTCAGTAATTAAGTTTTATAATATTTTGATGAAATAACCATTATACAAATTCTGATGTAATATAAATATTTATAGCTTGTTTGGCCAATCTTCTTTTTGGTCACTTTTTTTTTTTTTTTACCAAA